>JACBYL010000040.1:0-152456 GCA_015266385.1 Trichoderma oligosporum | reverse complement strand
CATGGCTAATAAAGCTTGTATGTATTACAAAGAATGGACCACTGTGGCGGATCTACTTGTAGTCACGAGGGGGGGCCCCTTGAAAGCCTCACTATCAGCAAATGAAATCATGGCTGTTTCTCAGCGGCGTTCAAGATACGTTCCAAGGCCTTCCTTAAGCCAGATCAAATGTTCACACTCTGGCAAATGATCTTCTCCCACAACCAAAAAAAAAAAAAAAAAAAAGGAAGGGAAAAAAAAAAAAAAAAAAAAAAAAGGAGAGGAGAGGAGAGGAGAGGAAACTCGGTGAAATTTCATCTCATCTCATCTCATCTCATCTCATCTCATCTCATCTCATCTTATCTTCTCTGGTTTAAAAAAATATATTCAAACAAACAAAAAAATTTCACTCGGCTCATCCATTAACCCCTCGCCTCCCCCAAAATCTCACTCCGCCTCCATAGCAATCAATATGCGGAAAAAAAGGAGGACTACCTTTCGCAAAGTCCTCCGTCATGATTATGCTGTAGTGGCGGGCTCCGGAAAATTTTTACCATACAAAAAAAAAGACAGAAAGAAAGAAAGAAAATTTAAAGGCTAAAAGCTAAAATTAACAATAAAAACAAGAAGAAGCGATTGAAGCCGCTTGTTGGCATAATTCCGCGTGTTCCGCATGCCTAAATCAGAACCTGTCCGCGGGCATTTCCCCACACCCAACGCATAGGTAAGAGAAGCGGAGCCGAAATGTGCCGCCGATATCCAACATGAGTCTCCACTTTATCGGTCCGGAGTGGAGTCGTGTAGTTTTGTTTCTCCATATAACGCAAGGAAACAGCGTCTTCTAAGAGAGTGAGTGCATGGGCTTATTAGGGGGAAAAGTTTTTTTTATCTTGATTTTTTGCGGCCGATAAGTTGAGAATGATAGGGTTGATTTACTCGTGTATTTGCTACGGGACATGTTGTGATAGGCTGGTTTAACAAAATACAAGGAAGTGCTGGAGAAAGAGGGCAGCAGTGGATACTCCGTGTAGCGTTTGCCAAGACACACAGCCATTTTGCATCTGATTGTTGATATTGAGGTAGATCGGCAGAGTGTTACTACCTACCTAGATAGGTAACCTAGATAGGTAACCTAGATAGGTAACCTAGATAGGTAGCTTAGAAATATTACATTATACAGGCGAGAACCAATTCAGAAGACCCATTCACCTTTGTGTAGAACCGCTTCCTGCCCATAGATATTTCAAGTGAACAAGAAAGAATAGATATCACAATTAATTTACAGCTACACAAATTATGTCACAAAATTACAATCCGCCTCATCATTAATTAATACAGCCGTTTTCATGTACCATCCATTTTAGCCTCTCTCCCCGCTCAATCCAGCGAAGAGAAGAAAAAAGTAAAAGACAAACCAGCCGCTCTATCACCGCCAAAAATAACTCCGTCCAGACAAGTTACAATCCCGCCGGTACCGAATTAATTGTAGTAGCGTGGCTCATCAAAGACATGATATCGATGATCTCTCACACCGTCTCCTCTGAACATGGCGGGATAGCGCCATCCCTCAGGCACATCATCTTCTTCCACGCGATGATCTCGCTCTTCTGCCGTCTGGGCCGCTAATGCGTTAATCTCAGCTTCTGTATGTGGGATTACAAACTTTGCAGTTTGAAGCTCAGTGTCCGTAATCGTACTGCGACTAACACGTGCATAACCAACACGTTTGATATTCTTGAATAGGATATATTCACACCATCGATCCCAGTCGGTTGGGTCAACATCGTTCATACCCGATGTCTCGCTCACATAGGTATTATAATTGCCCTCGAGTGGCTCTGTTACGAGGTAGCTCAGCAAGAATGCCGGCCGATCCGTTGAGCCCATGAGTTTCGCAAGATACTCGGATTGGAGGCGTCGATCTTCCGGATCTTCTTCTTGACCAGAGTGGAAAACGAAGACGTCAACAAGCTGACCGTAAACATCCAACGTGGCATGGATTGCTGGCGCCAGTTCGCCAACGGGACTAGGAAGGAGATGGTGCTTAGATTCCACAATGGGAAACTTAGATAGAAGCGCTGCACCCCAAGTGTGCTTATTAGGGCCGGGACCATAGTCAACGTACATGCCAAGATCCTCCGCCAGGAACTGGGTAGTATCGCGGTTGCCCATGATGATACGTTGAAGGTCTGATTCAAGGAGGCCAATAACATCCACTTCCATCTCTTTGATCAGATCACGCATGCGGTATTCAGAAGACCACATGTCGTTATCCAGGGAAAAGTGGATCGTCCAAATACCTGCAGTCAGGATACGGTCCTCCGGATGGTACGGCTTGTAATCATTGGTGGGAAACCGTCTGAAAGCTGCACACATGAACAAGATGTTGACGATGATGGTTGAAAGTCCAAAGTATTTCTTATGCTGCGAGGGAGACGAGCGGCGGACAGATTGATGCCGCGGTTGCGATGTGTTGAATGCATACACACCAGCACCAATCATAAGCATTGTGGTGAGCATGACCCAATCGGTACGCTCTCGAACGAGTGGGCCACCAGGCACAAATGCATAAGCGACAACCCATACGTGGAACAGCACCAAAAAGTTATAAATTAAGAAGCCCAGGCCAAACGTCACCGCTGGGTCCTTCTTAGAAGCATTGGAGATCAGGGGTACTGAAACTGCCGTGAGATATACTGCTAGGCCGAGACCACCATAATAGCCGAACCAATGGCTGAAGAAGGTCAGGATCGTGGCACTGATGAATCCCGCTGCGTATTGAGGCCAACTTGCGGCAAGGCCTGGTCTGTTGATACCCAAGAAAATACCGGCAGACATGGCAGCGACTGTGAACCACCCATGCGTAGAGAAATACGGCCCACGAATTGGGAAACCTTCCCATACCCAGAGAATCATGGTGCTTGTGTCGGATAGTAACGAATGCAAGCCAAAAGTCAGACCGCCAATACCGCAAGCGGCAGGAAGTGTTGAACCTTGCTGCCTTGGCTCGTCTGACAAAGAGCCGCCGGTGAGCGGACCCTTTCGTGTAAACCGAAGAGCAGCTAGAATCCCGAGCACAAGCCCGGTACCGTTCCATCCGCCATTGGCAGCATGCATTACAGGCCAGATGGGGTTATTGGTCGTCCATGCAAATTTCAATGTAGTTGACAGAATCAAGCCAATCATCCATCCAAGTATTTTGGTTTCGAGTCGTACATTGTGAACTGAATCCGCATGCAAAGAGCTAGCCCAACCGAGACACGAAAGTCCAACACCGAGACCAACTGCACACAGGCGATATACTGGGTCGACGACGAGATAGGCAGCAACACCAGAAAGCGACAAAACATGAACCAGTCGCAAGTTATTCACAACAAAAGACCGGCAGAGACCGAATCCTAAGAGCGCAGGGGAGACAGTCACCATAACGAAGGCTTCAAAACCAGAAATGCCCATATGCCAGAGTGGGAAGTCTTATGCAAGTCAGAACAGAGGCTTCAATAAAAAAGGTGGGAGAAACGGGGGGGGTCTTACACCACACAACAAGTCCAAGACTGGTAAGCATTGACCAGAACACAAACTTCGAGAGATCAGTATCCACAGAACTGAATTGTACGAATAAGTACGTTTTTGGGTGACTTACGCCATGGTAGACGCTGGCAGCAGTGTCCAGGGCATCCGCAGAAGTAAATCGGATGGAGAAAAAGCCACCTGTAATATGTTCCTTTCTAAATTACCCACTGGTAAGCGAATGCAGAGCTGATTTCATGGACACAGAGGGACTTACTCCTTCTCCAGAACCGCAGACGGGACGGAAGAATGGTTTTCACTGCCGAGAGAAAGAAGACTTAGAGCGTTGTTCTCGTAAAATTGCTACATTGGACATGACTTGACAAGCAACATTCTATCTGGGAAGCCATTGCACGTACCCCTTGCTCGTCCCTTTAACATCCCTCACCAAAATCTCAAATGTATCAAAATCGAGGGCGGTGACGGCATCGAACGCTACGTCAAAAAGAATTAATGCCCATTCAAAGAAGGCATACGTGGTATACGCTAGACAATCATTAGTTCAAGCACCGACGTCTACAACTCAATGGACGGGAGAAAGTACCTCCAGCTACACGGTGTACCTTGTGTTGAATAAAGAAATAAATTAAAGGCACAAGAGTTCCGAAGAAAAGGCTTGCCAAGCGCTTGCGCCACATGATCGCGCTAGGGTTTGGCGGGCTTAGAGCAATACAGCCCGTCGTCCACGGCAGAGTGCAAACGATGTAGGATATCATAAGAATATCATGCCAATCGTGGTCGTCGGTAGAAGTGATATACGTCCAGCCACCACAGGTCAAAGTTCGTAAAATGCCCATGGAAGCGATGAAGCCTGGGAGCCTCGAGTCAGGTTTACGGGTTAAAAGATACCATAGGCCAACGAGCGCAAAGCGAGGTCCTATAGTCCGGTACCAGTCAGAAAAACAAAATTCAGTTTTCTCATCATATAATGTTTTGAGGGCCGTTCTACCTGATGTGATGGCAATGAAAATCATGAAAAAAGAACGTTCAGGATATCGATCGCCAATCGTCGCGGAGACAGATGGGAACCACTCATCGGGATATCCATAAAATTCATTTTGTACGATCTTATGATAATGCAAAGAAACGCCGACTATCAATGCGCTGATAAAGGCAGCTGTGAAAGTAGAAAAAAAAAAAAAAAAAAAAAAAAAAAAAAAAAAAAAGTAAAAGATCAGCATCCATTTGCGCAAACCCATATTCCGACTTATCGCTTTCTTCTATGCAATGAGCAAACTTACTATAAGCTACAGCAGTATGCGCCCAGCTAATCCACCGTCCATTAAAGCTGAGGACAGTACCGCCCTCTTTGTCCTTGTATCTCGACGCCATCGCGACAAAAGAAATGGAAACCAAATCACGATAAAAATGAGCGTCCGGAGCATCCGGGGAGGAAGACTGTGAGGTTGAACGAGGGGATTTAAAAATCACAAGAGATTGGAATTTTAGTCGCCCGTGCCGAGGGTCTTTCGCGATCGTGTCAACAGGCGACTTGGGCCCCTGTGCCCTGCTGCCTGTGGGGATGAACAAGGATTGGATGAGTTAGAACACGTCTCGGAGCAAGCTTTTTGTGGTTGAAACGAAAATTAGAGCTCACTCAGCGGGTTTAATAATACACAGGCTACTAGTCCCTTTTTAGTAAATGACGATGAAACTCCCCCAGGAATTGATAAACGACATTGCACATGCAAGTCAGCATGCCGCAGCTTTAGCGAGCATCATGTAATCTAATCAGAGCAGCATGCAAAATGAAACACACAAGTTCAAGAATACAGCACCATTTAGTAATCTTTTGGAGCTGGTAGCAGGCGCATTGCTGGATGAACTCAATTGAGTGATGAATTTCATTTAAACTAATCCCTGTCCCGAAAAGGGACTAGTCGCCGTGCAGTTCGGGTTGATCTCGACTTACCTAAGCTTGATAAGACAGTAAGAACGCGGCCCACCTAAAGATTCCGCCGTATCACAGGCCCCATTGTTTAGAGAAACTTAGACAGTCTAGTTCTAGTCTCCACTAAAATTTCTCGCAGCCTCATAAAAACTTCCACCAACATCAGCTTCGGCCTTTGCCAGAACGTAAACAAATAACTGCAACTGCCCTAGGGGGAGGCATTTACAAATATGGCTGGGGTCTCAGAGAAGGCAAGATTCTTCCTGGAACGATCAGTCCCCCAGTTGAGAGAATGGGAGGAAAAGGAAATATTTTCAAAGGTAAGAAGAGCGGCTGTCAACAGTTTCATACCGGCAAACCTCATACGAAGTTTTTCAGCACCAGCTAACGCTATGATTTAGGATGAAATTCGGTCAATTGTGCAGAAAAGAAACGATTTCGAACATAGAGTGCTTTCTCCGGGAAACAAACCGTCCGAATGGTCGTCTTATGCTCAATGGGAGCAATCCGTCGAAGCTCTTCGCTCCAAGCGCTGCCAGAGACTAAAAATCCGCCACCTTAACTCTGCACATGCCGGCCAGGGGCGTGTGATGTCGATCTATGATAGAGGTGTTGGTAAACACCCTGCAAGCGGCGCCTTGTGGCGCGAATTCCTTGCATATATGGCCAAAATCAAGGCAGCAAAACGCTGGAGGAAAACCATGACCAGAGCTCTTCGAATGATGCCCAAGGATCCCGAGATGTGGGTAGTGGCAGGTCAACGATTCGCAAGCGACGGCGATATGGCGGCAGCAAGAAACTGCTTCATGAGAGGCTGCCGATTCTGTTCTTCGGACTGCACGCTGTGGCTCGAGTACGCAAGGTGCGAGATGAAATGGCTAGAGAAAATGGAAAAGAAAAAGGCCAAGGGTGAAAATGTACCAGTTCCTCGTCCAGCAGACGACGATGACGAACTTCTCCTGCTTGGCAGTGATGGTGAAGAGGATGAGAATGAAGATTTGTCCCTTCCAGAGCCATCTAAAGCAGAGGTAAAGGTCATTGACAAGGAGACCACACAAGAACTTCAATCCAACCCTGCCATGGATGGCGCTATCCCCATTGCCATATTCGATGTATCACGAAAGCAGCCATTTTTCAAGGCCGAGGTCGCGGAGCAGTTCTACTTTATGTTTGTTTCATTTGGCAAGCTCTCAGTCCAACAAAGGATATCTCAGCATGTTTTAGATGTTCTCGATGAGCAGTTCCCTAACGACGCTTCTACCTGCAACTGCCATATCAGGCAGCCAATTTTGGGCGTTTCGCCATACACAGCTGATTTCCCTAGAAATCTAGGAACAGTCCTACAGCGCTTAGGATCGTATCTGGAAACAACCACTAATAAGGCAGCGTTGGAAAAGAAGACCATTGCCTGGATTGATATGTACTTGCAGTTGGAAGATTTGGACCAAGCTCTCAGAACGGTACTGGAGCATACTAAGGAGAAGTTGGGTGGGGGTACGGCGCCTTAGACTACATACCTAGTATCTTACAATGCTACCCTATATATTTCTTACTAAAGTTGGCTATTCTATAATCGAATTTTCTGCTCCCTTTCTTTATTGCATTTGTCGTAATGTTTTCGTTTCAGTTTTTGTATGTATATATTTTAAAAAAAAAAATTGGCTGAGTAGAGGGTAGAGACGTCTTAAGATTTCGGGTAATCCAAGACAAAGTATTTCACAAACTAGCAAGCTAGGCATAGTACAACAGTCCTAGCCTGAAAAGTCTAGAGATCGCAAGAATATTATGATGTGGGAAAAAAAGACGGCAGCGTAGGACAAGCTTCCATTGAAAGGGTGAGTGCTCTCTGTATTGCCTATAATATGTTTGATTGATTAAGTTGACACTTCAACTCCAGCCGCCATGTATAACATGATGGCTAGCTACCTACCCACCTAGTACGGAGTAGTTATTCTATGGTGTGGGCTAATCCTGGACTGGCATGATTAGTTCCCGTGCACACCACACTCGGCTGCAGTAAGGGCCTTAAGATAACTTTGAGCTATGTAAGTAAAGAGTTGAGGACTTTTAATCATGCCCGCCTAGCGAATGGAGATGTGAGTGATTGGATCAGTGATTTGGGAAGAGCCACATCGGCCTGATACGTAATGTGAATAGGCAAAAATGGCACGACCCGCTGGCATGTACACAATTGGGGTCTTCTCAAGCATATCTACATATCTACCTACCTACCTAGGTAGGCAGTACTCGGTGGCCAGAATGATGGATCATCTTTACTTGATAAACGAGCATCAGCCAAGATGCAAGGGATACTTAAGAAGAAGAAAAAAAACCCTCCAGATATGGAGAGTATCATCTTGGTGCTATGCGGGGGCTTGTACGATTGGACGCTTATCCTTGACCGTCTCTTTCGACGATGGACGAATCGTTTGGCTTGCAGGCGCTTGCCCAGTACAGGAATTGCCGGCTTATGCTAGGTGACAGAAATGCTGTGATCCTTCGTATTGGATGAGATTTCGCGCCTCCTTTGATGGTAAAAGGATTTCTTTGATACTGACGTTTCATATCTTCTGCCTCACCCCGAAGATGCCACCCCCCTCGATTCGTGCCTTTTCGGCCCTCGCACAGCGCTAGGTAGCGGACCTGGATTTTTTGAGTCGAGTAAGCAATGTGTGACATCTTTAAGAGAATACAAAATTCGCGTATTATCATAAAGATGCGAGGTGTGGCAGTGAGGGAGCGCCGCACAATGCGAGGCGTCACGGTGGTAATCTCGGCTGGTAGTGACAACGCCTGAAGAAATCAAAACCCTCGCAACACCTCTTTTAGCGCCGGGATGGGGTCTTTAGCTTCATCTATACTTTCCGAGTCCCCGACAGCAAGTTTGTGTTGAGAGATGCATAAAATTGAAGGAAAATAGAAGATGAAGTTTGCAGTCTGGGGCTGTGAGTCAGATCCATGACGAAATCAGCTTGCTGCTGTTTCATAGCGTTTTGTGAAATGCCACCACATCATGCAGCATCCTCTCTGCAATTGTGGTTCATAATTCATATTTGGTAGCGCCAATCGTTCCTCCAGAATTAGGCCTCGCCATTGAATGGAAAGGAAGGAATCAAACTAGGTATTATCTCAGGTAATAAATATGGCGCAGCGACGGCGTAATGGAATTTGCAGTCAAGCACCTCTCATTTTGTTGTGGGTGGCGAGAGAACGGAATGGCGGGAGCATGGCTGGCTAGGCCAAGCTCAGGCCGTGTGCATAGGCACACAACTTAGCCCAATCAGCCCAAAAAGGCCGCGGTGAAAAAGGAGGGGAAAGCTTGAGTTGAACAGACAGTTTGAATCTCGAAAAGGGAGAGAACCTTAGGAGGAATCTCTGGTTAAAAGGTTTGAAGAGCCGTTGAGCTGTGATCAGCAGATGGTGCTTCGGTGCTTCCACAGAACACACACTAAAAAAGGGCGGGCTCACGAGAACAGTCGGAGGCAAGTTTGCCAATATCGCGCACTTGTTAAACAAGGTCTATCCCGTTCATTCAAAATTTTCTTTTCTTTTTCTTTCCTTTTTTTTCTTTCTTTTCTTTCCTTACAGGGAAGCGGATGGTGCGTCAAGCGAGCCAGGCGGTTGGTGGTGTTTTGGTTAGGCGGTACATACATGATACGTGTGGGGGTGAATAGAACGTCCAAGATGAGGAGATTCAAATACACAGATTCCAGGGGAGAAATGAGCGAATATAGTGATGTGACTTCTCCCCTTCCCCTCCCCCCCTTTGGCCATGGATCGCTACTCTGCAGCAGAGGAATTGTTTATAGAAAAACTAGATTTTTTTTTTTTTGGTATCCTTTCGAAATGTTCTTTTGGTGGGACTTTGATGACGAAGGAAGTGGTGGCTGGCGGATTTCTCATCACTGGCAGCGGAGAATTAATTGTGTGCCAGCTTTATGCGCGTGCCAGTGCAGCGCAGTGCTGAGTTGTAGGTGGTTACTTCGGCAGGCAAATAAAATAGGTAGAGACTTAGCTAGAGCTAATGAATGAGTGGCATGGTAAGGCCAGGTCCGAGAGCAGCGTCTGTCGGTAGGTACCAGATTGTAGGCAGGCTATTAGGCCTCTTACCCATATCTACCCCCCCTTCCCCCGTTCCTCGCCGGTTTTCTTCTCATTTCAATTTTTCTAGTACTTTTCTTCCCTCCTCCTAACCTTCTGCTGATCGTTCTTGATGCCATTTTCTTTGTGTGTTGCCGTGCGTGGCTCGTATTTGCTTCACGAGCTCACTTATATGGCATGGACCTGATTACCTCACCTTACAGCCTGTGCGGAGGGCCCCCACGACTGGTGTTAATTGAAAAAAAAAGGAAAAAAAAAAGACCAGCGAAACATGGGAAGATAAAGGTCAGCGCCCCTTTGGCAAAAACAAAAGGAAATAGCTAAATGGCCTCACGACATCCAAGTCTTCCTCTCAAAGAAGCACCATGAGCCCCCCCCCCAAAAAAAAAAGGAAAACCACATCAAAACGTGAGAATCGGTCACGTCGGAGGGGCCGTTGAGAGACTTGACCGGCGGCACTCTTCTGGCGGCCATCAGAGCGTGCTCTGTGACAGGGGTGGTTGACCCAGTGGGGACAGGACAGCGGCATCAAACGGTGTCACAAAGGCGACACGACGACCCCAGGATTCATTCTATCCCAGTCGCAGCCTTCAATCAGAACTGGCACTATATCCACTCTTTTTTATGCGAAGAAGATTGGATTTGCTCAGCTTTGATTCCGCTGAGAGCCTTTAGCGGCTGCAAAAAGCAAATTGGGATTGCCTGGATGAACCACGGCCTGGAGGCGGGAGAGGGTCTAAGCCAAACAAAAAAGCTTTTGAACAAGCCAAAGCCTGGTTCGTGGCTTGTGGTGGGGCACCTATTCTGGTCAGCGTGCAAGTGATTCCTATCAAAACAGGGCCATATAGCTTGATGGAAGTAACACCGAAAGCTGAGTCGTGGAGGCCGGGTGTTCAGAGCGAGTCGAAAGATGCGAAAGGATCCATTGGCCCCCGACAACGGTGACGGCAAACGACATTGTTGAATGCTGTTTTTGGATTTCAGGACGCGCACACTCGACTGCTTGCTTATTCCTTCTGCGGTGGGCATGGTGTGCAAGGAATCATCAGTGCCACATTGACACCCATATATTATACTACAAGTACTATCTGGATATTACGGCACCGACTTTTTGACAAGGCTCGTCCACGGTACCGACTTTTTGACAAGGAGAAATTGTCGAAACTTAGGTAAAGCCATTTCCATCATGTGCTTTGGGATATTTTTTCTGGCCACTGGATTGAGTGCAGCGTCGGAATGAGTCTATTGGCAAGAGCCTGTTGGTACTCCTGAGTTGACTTGAACAAACGGAATGCACAGATACCCAAGGGATTACTATTATCGTTCGGTCACATCCTAGGACCAAGGACAATCTAATCCGAAACAAAAAAAAATCTCTTCGACAAAAATCACTGCTATTCGTTCATGCTATTTCAAAAACATTAGATTTTTTTTGTAATGGTTTGAGCGTCAATTAAAGCGACATTGTTTTGCTATAGTTGTGGCAACGACATCTGCGTTGCAGTGGCGCAGATTTGATTCTACTTCAGCAGCTTGATGCAAGAAAAAACCTGCAAATTGATTCTTGTGAGTCGTTTCATGGTGGATGTTTTCGTGCAGGGCCGAGAAGTCTTTCTTGAGGCCTGTTCCCCCGAATAACAACAAAGAGCGGACTGACTAATAGTCTCACCAAGTACTTGGCAACAACAATAAGATACTGATAGCAACCTTGGTTAGTGTTGTTAGGGACAGTGCTATGTGATATGGTGATTTCACTAATACGGAGAGCGAAAATCACTATCGTGGCAATAACGTGGCGCGTTCATTGGTCAACAACCCGCTTGGCGCACTAGCGTTGGTCAGCGCTAATTCCGAAACGGCTAGTAGCCTTAAGAGAGGAAGCATTTCACTTCCGCCTGAAACTTATCTGCCAATCCAAAGCCAGTTCCAGCGAGGACTCGCAGTCATCCACCTCAACGCGCCTTAGGTAAGACCTGGCTCTCCATTCACTTCACGTCACCTGCACCTCCTTGCTTTTTGCTGCCCCCCAGGCGACATACTGAGTTTGTCTCTATCGCACCGCGACGGCTGGCGAACCTTTCTGCCCTGAGCTATTGATAGTCAGGGTGCTGCGTGGGTGCTGTCGAGGTGGCTTTTTTTGTTACTGGATGAGCGCCGATCCGACTTTGGAACGAAAAATTTCTCTTCCAGTACGCGCTCGTTGCCCCTGCGCTACTTCCGCTGAGCAGCTGCAACTGGTCACCATAATTTTAACAGGGACAGTCTGGGTGTACCAGTACCTTGGCACGTCCAGTCCGTGGCGACTGCCGTTACCTAACGCAAAGTATCCGTACAAGAGGGCCGCTATCTGTCTTCTAACCTTCTTGTAACATTCATTGGCCCTTTCGGACCCGTTGCTAGGTACTATCACTCAAAAGGTACGTCCATTTGCTAGTGTCTGTCGCTGTCGCTAGAGGTACCTTAACCCTCCTTTGAGTCCCTGGGTCTTTGCTGCTGGCTTCAGCGCCCTGCTGCGCCGCTACGAGAACTTACAGGTGGCCCAACAGCCTGCCCAGCCAGGCTGGCCTAGCACCTCGCCTGCTATTACTACCTGGCCAGCGTCCACCCCGAGCCCCCCCCCCAGCCAGCGCTCTTCGTCTGGCTGGTCCGTCCTTTGTCTGCCATTTTCCCACCACACACACACACACACACACACATAGACACACATACATACATTCTCTCCGCCAACCCGCGACGCGACTCGTCGTTGTCGTCCATCAAACCACCCACTGTGCCGTGTTACGGGCCCATCTTCATCCATCCCTGCGCCCATCAATGGGCTCTTGGCCGCCGTGCCTGCTGATTGCTGACGTCGCCGCGCACAGCTTGTCGGGCTCATCGCCATGAGCGCCTGGATGAACGACGCAGTCCCTAACCACAATGGCAACGGCTTCCCGCACATGAACGACGCCAGCGCTGCCAGTGCCATGATGGATCCTTCCGCCTTCATGGCTAACCCGGGCCAGTTTAATCCAGCCGCCCAGTTCCCTAATCAACAGCAGATGGCTGGCATGCAGAACGGCCCGATGCGCCATGCATCGCCCGCGAACTACCAGGCATCCCAAGTCTATCAGACCAATTCTGTCATTCCATCAAAACGACCGCGGCCCCGTGAGGATTCCATCGGTGGTTCTCCTAGACAGAATCCGGGCATGCTTCCGACGTCGCGCTCCGAAACGCCGCAACAACAGAGCTTTCCTGGCTTTCAACCGGGCGTTTTGCCCCAGCAAAATGCCGGGCAGTTCTCACACTTGCAAGCCAACGGCTCAGCGAACGCAAGTCCGTCGCCCATCATGGGGAATCAAATGCGCCCGGGCAGCGTTCCTCAAAGGGTAGCAACAGCTTCGCCTCACCCGTTTTCCCCGGGCACTCAGCAATTTGGATCTCAGACTTCGCCTATTTCCTCGGAGCATGGTACACCTCAACCGAACCCTTACATGCAAAACATGCCTCAGGGCTACAATCCAGCTTTCGCGCAGTCCCCGTCAAATCCACGCCCATCTCCAAATCCCAACGCGATGACAGGGAACCCCATGATTGCCCAGCAATTGAATCAAATGGGACAGCCTATGGGTCAGATGTCAGCTAATATGTATGCTCAAATGCAGCAGCAACAACAGATGCAGCAGCAACAACAGCAACAACAGCAACAACAGATGCAGCAACAACAAATCCAACAGCAGCAGCAACAGCAGCATCAGCAGCAACAACAACAACAACAACAACAACAGCATCAGCAGCAACAACAGCAGCGGCCCCAAACTTTGACAGACCAGCAGAAAATGGCTGCTTACCAGATGCGGCTCCAACAGCAACTACAGGGTAATATGCAAATGCAGGCTCAGCTGCAACCTCAGAATATAGGACGCGGAATGATGGCGAAACAGCAGATACCCGGTCTTCCGAATGGGCAGATGCCCCAGGGACCGATGCGGCCTCAACATCGACCAACTGGTAGCATTAATGCTGAACAGTTTATGAAAAACCTAACGGGACTCATGAATGCCAAAGGCCTCCCATTAGACTCCAATCCCATGATTGGAGACAGGATCATTAATCTAATGATATTGTTCCAAGCTGTGCAGTCAAAAGGCGGTTCAAAGTCTGTGACTGTTGCAAATGGTTGGGCTCATATGGCTCAGGCCTTAGGACTTCCTGCGCAGATACCCACCGTTCCCATGGCCCTTAAGCAGATCTATGATCGGAACTTGCTCAAATTTGAAGAGGTCTGGATAGCTCAACAGAAGCAGAGAATGATGCAGCAGCAACAGCAGCAACAGCATCAACAGCATCAACAGCATCAACAGGCGCAACAGCAGCAACAGCATCAACAGCATCAACAGGCGCAACAGCAGCAACAGCATCAACAGGCGCAACAACATCAACATCAGCAACAGCAACAGCATCAACAGCATCAACAGCATCAACAGCAACAACAGCAGCAACAGCAACAGCAACAGCAACAGCAACAGCAGCAGCAACAGCAGCAGCAGCAGCAACAGCAGCAGCAACAGCATCAGCAGCAACAGCATCAGCAGCATCAACATCAACAGCAGCAAGCGAATCTCGCGAATCAAAGTACGCCACAGAAACAGTTACCACCGGCCCAGCAGATGAATCAGGGCCAAATGCAGCCGGGGCAACAACCTCATGTGCAACAACAGACTCCGGTGAAACCTGGGCAACCTTCTGTAAACGGATTCTCTGCTCCGCACACCCCACAACATCAGCAACTAAATGCTACCCCTGGTCACGGCAGGAACAGCTTATCACGCAATATCGATTCGACTGGAGTGAATGAATTTTCAATACCATCGCCAGCTCATTCGAGGACTGGAAGTATGGCTTTAGGCCAAGCCGAAGCTAGACCGATAGGCGTTATGAATGCTGAGCAACAAATGCCCCAACTTCCCCCAAAGTCAGAGAACTATAGCCCCTGTGCGCGAGAACTTTCTACATATGGCGGTGTCGACCTCCATGCGGCGAATTTACTAGGTGCAGAGCTGGAGCGATGGAAGCCAACTGTTCCACCAGTAAATGACCTTGGCAACATTGACATAGCCGCACTGACACGTAGCTTGCAAAGCGGAATACATGGAGAAGTTCGTCTTGCTCTGGATACGCTTGCGACAGTGTCCCACTCGCCAAATCAAGTGCATTTTTTGCAATTGCGATATTGTGACGACTTGGTCGATGCGCTCATCGATTGTGCAGAAGAGCAGCTAGAGCTGTTAACTGAACACACAGCGGAGGTATCTGATGATATCCAGCTTACATCGTACGAAGAGGTTGTCAGGGCGTGTCGCGTCGAGCGATGGGCAATTCGCGATGTGCCAGCTTTTGGTTCTGATGAATATGAGCTTGACCGAGCCGTTGATCGATTAATATGCATCTCGACTATTCTGCGCAATGTTTCTTTCCCAGGAGAACAGAATGATAACCATAATATGCTTGCTGAAGAAACTGTCATCAAATTCCTTTGCACCGCCATTAGATATCTTGGCACGAGAACAATGCTTCTTCGAACTCATAATAATACGCTCGATTTCATGAAGGATGTGGTTGTCCTCCTCTCTAATATTGCTAGTTCAGTGGAAATACCCGGCCGAGAACAAGCATTATGTCTTTTACAATTCTTGCTGTCATTCGCTCCGGTTCCCAGTCCTGTAATGACCAACGATACGCTTTTCTTCACAACTTATGATCCGAGTATTCATACCTATCTGCCTCACGCCGTCGATGCTTTGGCAAAACTGCTTGCTCGCGACGAGCCCAACAGAAGCCACTACAAAAATCTCTTTGCACTTGATGCTGCGAACAATCCCCCGCATGAGCTCCTTACTCGGACATTTGCTCTAGCAATCTCACCAATGCCTGATAAAGTCAGAGAACGTGACCGACCATCAACTTTCCCCTCACTGGTGGAAGTCCGAAAACCATATCTAATGCAAGGGCTGTTATCGGCAGAAATCATCGCGTCTCTGGCCCCTGGGCCTGAATCGAGCCTTGTGAGAAGTTGGTTAGCAGCAGGCAATGGCCTTGCGAATACTCTATTTCGCCTTGGTCAAGAACTTAGTCGCATCTACGAACAACCGCAAGCCTTTGGTCGTGGAGCTAGTCGGGCGGCGTCAAGGAAGGATCCCGAGCTTGTTTACATTTCCGTGCTTGCCGTTACTTTGCTCAGGAGGTTGGTAGAGAAGTCTAGGGATCTAAATAACCCATCCTGTTCCGCTGCTGGACATTTCTTACCGTCTGGGCAGACACTGTTGGAGGCTCTGTCTATGCAGAGTCCCGAGTGGGCAAAGGAAGGGCTATTACAGCACTTATCAACAATTATTAGTCTGGCAGGCTAGGCCCTGAACTATGAACATTAACTATTCCAGAAAAGGTCTAAAAAATGTGCATTTTGTTGCGAGATGGGATGGGGTTGGCTCATTGTCGAAAAAAAGGGGGGGGTTGCGTTCAGGGTTTTACATTTGACAATGTCGACAACGATCAACGTGTAAATGTTATGTCTGGGGTTGATTAATGTTGGCTTTTGCCGCCCGTCACAAGTGCGATGGTGCCTCGGTGTTAAATATCAGCGGGTTTGGAAAGGTGGAATTCTCGCGGACTTATCGCGGCGTCTGTGTAAATAGGAGTAGGGATGTTACATACACTGATACCTCTTTTGGTGGCCTGGATTATTCGTTTTATTGATTTATTGTACATATATATATGTTGGATCATAAAATACGGCACAGTTATACAAATGAGCTTCAAGGTCGGGTCGACTCTTGCCAATGCTTACTCCCATCTTAGCTTTTAAAGTCTTTCTTTTCTTAGAAGCCACGTTCAAGTAACCAGCCCCTAGTCTTGTCGAAATGGTCTCCCTAGCAAAATGCACACATTATTAGTCCATCTTGTCCATTTTCTTTTTAGCTGCTTGCGGGAACAGATCTTTATCATACCTTCAATTCTATGTGCTGTGTTGTCGGATTGATCCGCACATCCTCTTTATCAATGCCAAGGCTGCCAACAATATCTTCCACTAGCCGTTTTCGATCTCCATCAACCTTTTTAATGAGGACGACCTGGCGGGTGCCACCTGACAACCATCTTCGGTATACAGGCAACTGGACAGAAGGTGTGCGGCGAACTATGTAGCCGAGGCTGAAAAGCTCCTCTAGAGACTTTGTTGGCGGCGGAACAGGGGCACGACTTAGTGGACGTTGATGAGGAAGGATTTTGAGCTTCTGGTTGGGATTTTGTCGTGGAGAAGTAGATGAGGGCTTGGCCGAAATGGATGCGACTTGGCCTGTGGATAGGAAAGGAGTTCTTGTTCTTGATATGAAGGAATTGGTATTCGTTTGTATAGTAGATCGACAGAGGCCTGCTCTCCGTAGAGGAAGCGCTCTAGGGATGAGACAGTTCATATTGAGCGTAGTGACGATTTTTCAAGAGAGCGTTTTGCGCTGTTCGAGTTTGCGACAAGATTGGCTTTATATCGACCGTAATTATAGTGGGGATGAATCCTTGTAGAAGGAGTTCAAATCGATCGCCTTGCTATGTTTGAATTAAAAGAGCAGAATACTCAAATATGCCAATTAATAACTAAAGCCAATGACTGTATTGATGACGCATAAAGTCCCAATTTAGCTCGCTGCTCTGTCCTGTGTCTAAGCATCCCTCAATCTGAAGGAGGCCCTTTTCACCAAAAAATCTCCGGATCACATGATGCGAGCAAATATGATCTTTCGCGGAAGAGAAGAAAATGGCAGATTCTCGGATAAAAGCTAAAAACCCCCCCACACCACTTTGTGTATTCGCGAAATTCAACCAAAAATCTGCCCCTCCATTTACGGCGACCTTTTCAGTAGCGACGAAGAGTCCATCCTTATTTTCTTTTCTCCGACGTTGCGAGGCCGATTTAATATAGAAATACCGAAGGATAATTTTTCCCCCCTTTCCGCCGTGGTTCGACTCTTTTTTTTTGCGAAATTTTTCATCATGGAAGAAATTCTGAAGGCTCTGCCGGCCGATAGCGCGTCAGTCATGGCCAAAGTTGCGCCTCATCTGAGCCGTCATTTGCTTTTCCCTCTTATCCAGTTTGAAGGCGATCAGGCTGAGGAGAAGGGCGATGCTGAGCTGGCTAAGAAGATTTTGTCGGGTAAAATTCAGCTATTGGAGGATACCAACATGACCGATTACGTGGCGACGCTGTACTGTGAGCTCCACGGGGTGGCTGAACCTCCGGCTGAATATACCAAGAAGAGACAGGATGTGCTGGCGCAGCTGGACAAGTATGAGAAAGCTACGGAGAAGATTGCCAACCTCCTGACGCAGGATGAGGTTGTCAATGGTCTGAGAAGCGACAAGGTTGCCAACTTGGAGTTCCTCAAAAACCAGCACGGAGTAGGTGAATCCAAGCAGAAAAAAAAAAAAGGACATTAAGCTGCTTTATATAACTTTCTTTCCCTTTTGGCTGGAAGAAAAAGCTAACAATTTTGTGTGTTTTTTTCTCTCTTCGTTTCTGTTTAGGTCACTCTTGAAATGGTCAATGCTCTATACGACTTTGGACAGTTCCAGTTCCGATGTGGTCAATATGGCCCTGCCGCCGATATGCTGTACCAATTCCGAGTCCTCTCTACTGATAACGACAAGGTCGCTGCCGCAACATGGGGCAAACTTGCTTCCGAGATCTTGTCCACAAATTGGGATTCTGCTGTTGACGAGCTGAAGAATGTCCGAGAGGGTATCGATACTAGGCTTTTCAACAACCCTCGAGCTCAGCTTGACCACCGGACCATGCTTATTCACTGGTCTCTCTTCCCCTTGTTCAACTTTGAGGGTGCTAGGGAACCTATCCTCGACATGTTCTTCTCCGCCTCATACATCAACACCATTCAAACGTCTTGCCCCTGGATTCTGCGATACTTGATCGCTGCCGTTATCACCGGCCGCACACGTGCACGCAACAGCTCTGTTCAGCAGAAACAACTAAAGGACATTGTTCGCTATGTCCGCCAGGAGGCTTATGAGTACGCCGATCCTATTACTCAGTTTGTTAACGCCCTCTACATTGCCCACGACTTCAATGCTGCCCGTGAAGCCCTCCGTATGGCGGAGGAAGTGTGCCGCGGCGATTTCTTCCTGGCGGCGTCCACTGATGCGTTTGTTAACGCCGCTCGACACCTCATCTGCGAGAGTTACTGCAAGATTTTCAGCCGGATGAACATTAGAGATCTGAGCGCTAAGCTCGGCTTGGACCCGGATGATGGTGAGAAGTGGATTGTCAACTTGATTCGCGAAACTCGCCTGGATGCCAAGATCGACAGCCAGAATGGCACCGTCATAATGAACCATCCGCCCAATAACGTTTACCAGCAAGTTATTGAGAAGACCAAGGGTGGATTCTTCAGGACACAGGTCCTTAATGCTGCTGTTTCCAAATAAAAAAAAGGGAAACTGTTAGCAAATATGTATTTCGTAACAATCAAATAGCAAACGAAACTCAACCAGAGATGGATTTTCCGAAGAAGGGAAGGGGGAGATAAACAGAAAAATGATGCTGGGCCTCATTATCACTCTGGCCAGGATGGCATAGAAAAGAAAATATTTGGGCATTGCGCGGATGAATGGCTTCTTAAAAGAAAGACCAAGCTGACGATTTTTTTTTCTCTTATAACAAGACACCTCAAGCATGGCGGGTTCGAAAGGGGTACAAGAGGACAAAAAAAAAAGAAAAAAAAAAAAAAAAAGCTAGACTGGCCCTGTTTTATATCACCATATCTTTCTCTCTATCTATCTCTGTGGTGATGCGGTTTGCATTGCATGGCGTTTTTCGGATAAAACAGGGACAGGGAGGATGTCTTCTTGAGGGAGGGAGGGAGGGAGGGAGACGGGGTTGTAATGATATTTACTTTTTTTGCAATGATGAATATTTGAGTATGTTGATAATTTTTCTTTCTTAACTAATCGGCGTAATGAAATGTGAATGCAGTCATGTTTAGTATACGGAGATGAATAAATCTACTCCCATGTATAAATGTGTCCATAATCTTTTGCTAACTCCGAGTCTTGTCATTTTTCACCAGTCTCCATATCGTTTATCATGATCATAATCTAGCAAAACTAACTTTCATCCTTTCCATGCATATATAACCTACTCCTGCTCATGCTGCCGGGCCGCCATCCATACTTTGCCCTTCAGAGCTTCGATAGCACTATCTCTCATCCACCAGACGCCCTCGGTGTCGGCATCCTTCTCTTCCTGCTGTAGAGGAGCATGTTCTTTCGTTTCATCGTGAGAACTTCCGGGCTTGATGGTACTTTGACTATCCGACATGCTCATCAACGAGGATTGGCGGAGATGCTCTCGCACGTCGCCCCATTCGAATAGCAGTCGAGCACCTTCAAGGCGCTCTCTGTCACCGCCATCCAAAATACCCCGTTCCAGTTCGAGCCTCGCATCTACGACGCTTCCTATTCCACCTTGCTCTTCGTCACCGGTGTCCAGCAAGGCGGCCTTCTCTGCGTAGCTCAGGTCTTGCAATGCGTCTAAGCCAAGAACCCATTCTAGTGGATTTTCACCTTTTCCCTCACCTAGTGCTCTCAAGGTTGAAGTAAAGGTGCCTTCGCGCGGTGGTCTTCTGCGGAGATATAAGCTTTGTGTTTGTGCAAATGTCTTCCTGAGCTCCTCATTGGAGAAGTCGAGCTCAACGTCCCAAAACTGCGGACCACCGGCAGTGGTTACACTGGAAATCTGATTGAGAGAGGGGAGAAGACATGGCGTAGTTCTGTATAATGTCGACTCTATAGATGAGCTTCCTTGCATTTTGATATGTACTGGTATAGAGACTGGCTGCCCCGTGAGTGCATCTTTGGCGACAAGACAGCGCTGCTCGGCTGCAAGGACCCAAAAGTGCCGAAAGGCCTGGAGGTGTGATCGGTTGTCCATAACATTTACCGGGAAAATCGGATAAAAGGCCACAAGCAATGCCGCTATTGCTTTATTGCTAGATCCAAAAGTAGCGGTCCCGCAACCAAGAAACAATGCTCCGATGGCAAGGTGAGCCGCAAGATGAGAGCCGTAAGGCGTATCAGGATCATCTCTGCCATGCAGAGCTCGAAGTCGACGGAGAACGGGAATGTCACCTGTGCCGGCCATGACAAGGGAGCAAGAAACTGCGAGGATGTCCTGACACATTCGCGCATTTGTTCTGGCAAGCTCTTCGTCATAGAGCGGAGCAGCATCTGGGTGCACCCTTGGCGTTGCGGGAAGTCCTGCGATACGCATGAACTGATCTAGATAGTGTAATAATAGGTCTCGCACCTTGGGAGAAGCACTTCCAGAGAAGCGTAGAGCAACGGCGAAGCAGAGACCAGTCAGAATACTAAAAAAAGGCAAGTCGGATGATTTCAACTTTGTCGTGTTGTGTAACTTATGGCGTGAACGATAAGGAATAGGAAGATTATTTTGAATCCAGCTAAACGTCGGCTCAATCTGGGACCAAAGGATGAGATTCTTCGTCATAGTCCGGAGAAGAAGGATGTCAGGGCGGACATAGTCAAATTGAAGCACCGAATCAGGAACGTCGACTTTGCGTGCTACAATTTGATCCTCTGATTTCATAAAGATAAGTGCAATGGCCATGACTGCACCAGCTGAGGCTCGATCCAACACGTGCACAATTTCAACGTTTTTTGTTGCAGTGGCATGTGTGATAAGCTTCTCCGTGAGTCGCATGTCGTGTAAGCCTTTGAGATCATTCCCCTTGCCAAGGTTGATGAACCCAAGAGCAAAACCAGCGGCAAGACGGTAACATTCACTCCTCAGTGGTTCTTCTTCATCCTCATCATCGACATGTTCAATCTCCGAGAGCATGATCTCGCTCATACGTCGATGCTGGCTGCCACAATATAAGAGACCAATACCCATAATTCCAGATGTTTGAGTAAGTGGTGAAAGATTTAGCTCTGCAGCGCCACGGGGGAGCATACGGGTGGCGTGTACAGAAAGCAGACGAGTTATGAGAGAATCCATGGTACCCATGTATGACGCCGCGAGACCTAACAACAGACCGATAGAAGTCATGGTATGCTTTGGCGTGAGATATTTGAAGGCCACCCATTTCGCAACGTCTCTGAGATGTCCGTTTAGACCCAGAGCTAAAAGAAATCCAGCATGGCGATTGCTGAGGTCTTGTCCTGGTTTATTGTACAGAATCCATGAAGTATCGATGCCTTTCGCTTGTGGAGAGATTGCCAACCCCGCGGCGACGCCTTGATGAAAGAATCCCCAACAAACCTTCTCTTCTGTGAACAGGGCTTTGTCCACACCTACGGTGACGTTGTTAGGCTTTACAACGCAGTTCAAATTGAACCCACCTATATGAAATTTCTGGGTGATAAGGGGAAAGCGTAGACTGTAATAAAGAAGTCCTCTTCCTGCTGGAATAGCTAAAGTTCCAGTGGCAATCCTGGAAACAAGTTCCTTTTGCTTCTCCAAATACTCGCTTTCAGGTGAACCAGGGTCTTGAGCCAAACTCACAACCCTTGGTTTATGAGTTGCTAGCAAGTCTCGAGCTTCTTGTAGGCGGCGGTCATCCTTGAAAAGCGCTCGGATCACCGATTGACGTTCGGTCCCTTCACCTTCGTCATAACCCTGGTTGTTGGTTTGTTCAACACTCTCGCAGAGCAGCTTAAATTCCCAGCTCGCAGTATGTGTGGGTGTCTGTCTTGTTAGCACCTTTAACTCAAAATCGGTTCAATGATAGCCACTCACTAATATATTTGACATAGCCGGGCGCGGGCGTTTAGTAGAGGAGAGGATTAGGCTGATATCAGTCCGCTTTACCAATTCCAACATTTCGTCTGACCAAGACGAAGGAGGGTGAGGCTGGCAGAGTGCTATGGCATCCTGAAGAGGTATCAAAATAGCTTCTGGAAGGGTTTCGAGTACGTGGTTAGTCAGACCGCAATCTCGCATTGCTTCTACCATCTGTATCGCTGTAGCGTTTGGTTTTACAAGTTTGAAGAAGCGCTTGAAAATTAGGGTTCGTGAAAGAATGGAGTTCCAACGGCCGTCGAACACCTTATCATGCTCGGGTAACTGTGCTGCAGGATAGAATATGTCCGCCGGGATGAGATAGTGATTGCCACGAAGCCCAACAAAACGAGTTTGCACCCACTCCATGATGTCTGGCCTGACAGGTGGCTCAGGGATTGGCGACTTTAGGCGTAACTCTAACGATGTGTTAGCTAGATTACAAAGTCAGGTTAGCAAAGGGTAATAGTAAAGGCACCTTGATCATGACGTGGGTCGAGATCTTCTTGTATCCCTAGCTCATAAAACGACGAAAAATTGTGCCATTTTAACCATTTTGCAATTTGGCATAAGAGGACTCGGAGGTCAGCTCGACCAGATGGTAAATACTCAGCAGACATGATATTAAGTTTCTGCTCCTCTGATAAAAGATGAAGGGCCATGAAAATATCCACTGCAGATTTTCGCCTATATTCAGAGTTTCTGCCCAGAGAAGTTGGCAGATATCCAGAGGGCCCCAAGGCGTTTATCCCAAATGACGAACCCATATACTCTTTCGCAAGAACGACTTGCCTGGAAATGAACTTAGTACCGAGAACTTGGGCTCCGCTTTGAGATGTCGTATCATCTGCTTCATCATCAAGTACCCATTGCCATCCGCGATTGATCATCCATGCTGGGCATCCTAGAGAGTTTACAATTTCGCCCCTTTCCAGAGTTTTCCAATCATCAGAGTCCCGAATGGATGCAAACGAACCGGAAGGGAGTCTCCGCTTCCGAACTGGAAGTCTCTCTGACGGAAGATTTCGAAGCTCCGGCCGGTCAAGGTTTAGGAATAATGCCAAGAATAGAATAGTCAAGGCGGACCATTCTACATTAACATCAGCTTTGCCTTGGCTATGAAGCCACTGCATGGAGTGAAGCCACCCTGTATGAATGCGCTCTCCGAGTGAGTCGGGCAAAACACTTCTGCAGATATTCAGAATGTCAGATACCGGACCACACGACGGCTGTAGCTGGATTTTCAACTGGTGAAGGCGTCCTTGTGTATCAACCACATCAACAACCCCACGATGCCTGGCATGGCAAACGCCGACAATGCTGCCGTTTGTGAGATCTATAATTTCACTCTTTCGTTGTCTGACATCGCGGTCTATAGCTCTCCCACGGAATTGCAGACTTTTGGTATCATCAGCGAATAGAAGAGAAATTGACAGTTTAGTCATTTCACTCCATGGTGCTTGGGTACTCAGCTCATGGCGGCCATCCATGGATTCCGACAGAACGAGTATTGCAGATTGGTCTCCGTCTACAATCTTGCAAGAGTCCACCACATTTTGTGCTCTTCGTAATTCGCCCGGCATAATCGAGACTGTGGCCATAGATGACGAGTCTCTTCCTCCATTGTTATAAACAGCATCAGGCTTTTGTTGCATATTTATGTAGATAGTGACTAATTGAAGGCGTTTTTCTACGATCTCTTGAATGCCAATAAGTAGCTGGCCTGCTCGGTGATCATTTGTAGCAAAAGGAGGAGCCGCAAGGACGAAAACCTTAGCCTGGCTTCGGGCAATGCCTCCAGATGCTGAATAACGGACATTTGAGCTATCGATTGGGATGACGTGGATTTTGCTGAAGAGCATCTCATGCTGCAGTCCATCGAATTCGTGGTCATCAAGCCGTATATTGTGAATGCGCTCATCTAGACCAGTGTCTAGAGGCGCCTCTAACAGACTACCAAGGCTATGATGATGGACAAAAGAAGAACTAGAGCGAGCATGATTACCGAGAGACTCATGCCGCTTTGAGGATACACCGCAGTTGAGAGCCGTTTGGTCTGGGAAAACTGTCCTTTCGTAGGAGGCAGAGAGGTCTGCACGAGCCAACATTGAACTCAGCCTACGCGAGCTCCTCCGACCAACTACAGAGCTTTCCATGTCCTGCTTCTCCAGTGATGATACCAAGTCCAGTGGTTTCTCGGCTTTTTCACTCTTGCGTGACCGCTTTCCAGGGAGCGGTGCGCCAAAGCTATCTCGGTTATTTGCCTGCACCGGTGTTGATGTACCACTGGCGAACCCGGGTTGCATGGAACTTCGGCGTCGGGACGCCTTTGTGCCAGCTTTTTTTTGGCGTCTGATGAAATGTTCTTCATGGTCTAAATAGGTCAACCTCCAAATAGTGTAAGCATTGGCTTCACGATTGATGGTGACACCAAGGATCAGGGGCTCATGCGGGTTTTCCGGGGAGGTACCGGGCATGGTGACGCTCTCAATATAGAGAATTTCTTCAGATGGGTCAAGAAAGCCGTGTCTTTTTGAAACACTATTTTTCTTTCCTCTTGTCGTTGATTTCTCGGGATCTGTCACCACAAGCCCAATATCCAACAATGGATCAGTAAGGGCCACAAGGCGAGGCCAATGGGATTCTGGCTGCTCTAATGGTGTATCCCACATGTTCTCCAATGTCATATTTAGTCCCAGAGGCAGCGATTTTGGGTTCCCAAGACCCTCCACAGAGAAAACAGTCTGCTGAGAGCCATTGAATGCAGTCAACTGAGACGAAACAAAAGAGTTAGGCGGGACTCGTGGAAACCTCAAAGAGATCGGCGCTATATTCTCAGTCTTTTGCTTCGTCTGTATGAGAACTCCAACGGGGGCGGCACATGCTGATTCAACTTCAAACGGCATGTGGACTATGTGATTTGTCCCTGATAACATGTAGATATGGGCCTGAGTCTTGAGAAAGACAACCAGACCCTTTTCAAGGGCCGCAGAACAAGAACCTTCGGCGTCAGAGGCTTTTCGGTTACCGCTTTCATCTTCTGAAGCCGGGAAATAAGTGAGGAGAGCTTGTGTAATCGATTCATTTTCCAGGTCGAATTTGAATGCTTTGCGGAAAAGCCCCCCACGACACCACACGACAATTTTATCCGTAGTAAGCAGTTCGTCCTCCACTTGTGCCTCATCCCTGTCGTCGGTAAAGATATCCCAGACATACGACGAGACAGGCGGATCTGGAGGAAGCAGTTGTTCGTCTATGGCATACCGGAGCCCTGACGGTTGGTGCAGTCCTAGAGATTGAACAGTCGCCATGCTGAATGATGATGAGCTCCATAAGCCGTTCTGACAATAGCAGTCAAGTGTCAGTACTGCCGCCCGTTCAGTGATTGCTGCAGATCAGCCGAGGCATTGTCTCCGGTGCAGCAAATCCCAACTAAACGCGCGGCTAATATAATTGCCGGGGCATCTGCTTTTTCTCTTCGCTTTCGCTGAAGTTATTCAGGAAATATTGGACTATTCGCGTGTCGGCGCGTGGTTGGTGGTGAAGCGTAGGCCGGCTAAGCTTTAGTGGGCTCGAATGCGATTGGAGAGCAACTGGTTAGCGGTCTCAGCTCTCTGTAGCTCGTGACGTAGCTCTCCAAGTTACGGCGTGCATTATAGCACATCTCTACCTATAGCTTCCCATACCTACAAAGTACCTGCATTGACATCCTAGCAGCAGCAGCAGCAGCAGCATCACCGCCTAACTTGCCTTGCCTTGCCTTTCTAAGCTTCCACTCTGTCGAGCGGCAGCTGTGTGCTGCAAGCTCTTCAGCTCTATAATCTTGCTGAAGATTCCTTCGATACCCAGAATGACACATACATAATCGGCATAATGTCAGAACAACCGCCTCAGCAGGTTGATGGGCAGCAACAGCAACCAGAGCTCCCCGATACACCAATAGCGCCCGATGCGCACAGCAACAAACCCAACCCAATCGATGAGACGGAAGATAGAGAAGAAGATGCGCAGCCTAACTCGCTCACGCTAGCAAAGAATAGAGCGTCCAAAGGCGACCTGGCTGGAGAAGCGGAGGAAAGTAGAGAGGAGCATACGAAGAAAGACAGCGGTGACGAAGGCGACAAAGACAATGATGGCGGCAAACCAAGAGATGAGGTAGAGATTAAAAAGGAGGATGATGGAGAGCGGAAGGAGGAGGAAGAGGAAGAAGAAGAAGACGAGGAGGAAGACGAGGAAGATGAAGAGGAAGATGAAGATGAGGAAGAAGCAGACGAAGATGAGGAAGAAGAAGATGAGGAGCCGCAATTGAAATCTACAAGGCTGACCCAACACCTCGGCGCAGTCTATCGCAACGGTGATGCGACTAGCGCTTGTCTCGTCGCAGGCGACAAGATGGTATGCGTAAATTGACACTCATTCTTGCAAGAAGCATACTGATTGTACATGCACAGATTGTTGGTACGCATAATGGCAACATCGTAAGTCAACGTCAACAGCATAGCAAAACTCTATCTCATAGTCCATGTAACTAACCAGGACTTAGCATGTTATCCAATTACCTGCTTTCAATGATTTACGGGTATACCATGCGCACTCAGCTTCCGTTACCGCCATATCGATATCACCATATCCTCCTCCTCTACCAGATGAAAAAGCCGAGATGCTGCAGCGGATACAAACTGCACAAGCTCGAACACCCACTAGGCAGGCTGAAATGTCTCCTTCAGCGGCATCGAAGCGGATGAGGGAGGCTCCGCAAGTTCCCAGAACTCCATCGAATGACATTTACATTGCTACATCTTCAATGGATGGCAATGTCTGTGTTCAATCTCTGGTAGATATGAGGGATGTTCAGCTCCGAAATTTCGCTAGACCAGTGCAGACAGTTGCTTTATCACCAGATTACAAGTCAGATCGAACTTATTTATCTGGTGGACGAGCAGGGCAGCTCATTCTTACTGTGGGCGGTGGTCCAGGTCGAAGCACCTCAACTACAGTTGCTACCGCAGCTGCAGTGGCATCTGATTGGCTTTCCACCATAGGCGTAAAGAACAGCGGCGGAAAAGATACAGTATTACATTCTGGAGAGGGAACAATTAACACTATCAAATGGTCTCTCTCAGGAAAATATGTTGCATGGCTCAATGAGCATGGCATCAAGATTATGAGATCAAAGCTTCATCTCGATAGCACAGAAACTGAAGATGCCTGGAAAAGAATTGGTCATGTTGATAGGCCACACACTAGCCAGTGGGAAACTATGGCGAGCGTGTGGAAGGGCCGCGTTGAGTGGATTGATGAAAAGTCAGTTGAGAGTGATGAGTCGGAGCAGAGTTCTCAAGACGCTCCATCTGCATCTGCCCCTCCGTCTACTCTGTCGAGCACAAAGTCTATCGAAAGACTTGTTGTCGGCTGGGGGGGAACTATGTGGATCATTCATGTCCACCCAGGGGGTATAGGCTCTGGTAGGCATGCCGGTGAGAAGACTATTGCGCGAGCCGAAATTGCCAAAATGTAAGTGTCCTCCATTACCCATTATTTCGATGACATGCCGTTTCGTATACTTACAAACCATCCAGCCTACATATAGATTGCATCATTTCTGGAATCTCTCTATATGCACAGAATCAGTTGCTAGTGTTGGCATACTGCTCTCCGGAAGATGAAGACGATACTGAAGAGGGCGACCTACATGGTTCATCGCATGCGCGGGACGCTTCTAAAAAGCACAAGTCTAAACATTCTATATCCTCCGGGGAAAATGAGCCGTATCATGGTAAAAGGCAGCACTTAAACACGCTACCTCCAGAATTGAGATTAATTGATCTTAAATCTCAGGCTGAAGTAGACCGGCATAGCCTCACCATTAATCGTGTCGATAGGCTTTCTGCGGGTGACTACCATATGGGTCTTCTACCTGCTCATAATGCTGCCTCCGTAGTAGCCTCATCAAGAGGGGCTTTGGAAGCACTTGCTGGGATTGGATCAGAAATGTGGAATGCTGCAATTAATCCAAAGTCATTATTCAGCTCTGGAGCCAGCATACTGAGCAGGGAGAGTGGTGAAGATGGTGCCTCTGGTTCCAAATCTGGGAGCATTGCAGGTACCATTCGGCCAAGCCCTATCAAAACGAGAGTGCCTACTGTTCATCCCACACTTTCCAAGCCGGGAGCTAAGATATTCATTCATAGCCCCTATGACTGCATCCTTGCTACTAAGCGAGATCTTTCTGATCATCTTACGTGGCTGCTGGAGCGCGAGCAGTATCAGCAAGCATGGGAGCTTCTTGACGAAAATCCCGAAGTTTTGGCTGAGTCGCTCGATAGTGTAGCAGATCCAGTGCCTTCTACGCCATCTAAGAATCAGACAGGGGCCGATGATTTTTACGATGACGAATCTGTGGTAGATACCGCTCAGAAAAATCTGTACTCTTCCGTGGAAAAGGAGAAGAGGCGAATCGGCGAGCTCTGGATACGGGAAGTAATTGATGAAGGCGACTGGGAAATGGCTGGTCAAGTTTGTGGCAAAGTTCTCACGACCCCAGATCGCTGGGAGAAGTGGGTGTGGACTTTTGCAGGTGCAAATAGGTTTGACGAAATTACCAAGCACATGCCTACAATACCTCTGAAACCGCCATTGCCTACGACTATATACGAGGTACTTTTGGGGCATTACATTCAGAATAACAAGCCTCGGTTTAGAGAGTTGTTGGACATATGGCCAACCGATCTCTTTGACATACCTGCGATCACAACGACGCTAGAAAATCAGCTCAAATATCGCGATGTTCGTGAGAACAGCGTCGAAGATGGCGAGAAGGGCCGAGATTGGAGAATTGTTGTAGAAAGCTTAGCTAAGCTTTACGAAGCTGGTGGACGGCATCGCGACGCACTAAAATGCTACATCAGACTTCAAGATGCAGACTCAGCCTTCCGGCTCATCGGCGATTTCCACCTTGCGGACGCCGTAGTGGACGATATTCCTGCATTCATCGGACTAAGAGTTTCCCCTGAGCGAGTTAAATACATGAGCGAATATGAACTTGTCGCAGCAACTACCGAAGCAATTACACTGTTAGTTGACGAAGCTCAGCATGGCCTCGTGCGACCTGAAGTTGTCGTGGAGCAGTTGCAAGCAAGAAATCTTCAACTCTATTTGTTTTTCTACATGCGAGGATTATGGAAGGGTCACGGCATTACGGAGCACTCTGGTGAAAACCTCGAACGGCTGGTCATGGATAGCCAATCATTGGTGGATAACTTTGCAGATTTGGCGGTTCGCTTATTTGCCACGTTTGATAGACCGCTTCTTATGGAATTTTTGAAGACTTCGACTTCGTATGGATTTGAAAAGGTATAGACACACTCCCAAACCCAATAGCTGACTTAAACTGACCAAATGCGAAGGCTGTCCAAGAGTGCGAACAGTTTTCATACTATGATGAGTTGGTCTATCTCTATTCCAAGACAGGGCAGATGAAACGCGCATTGTACCTCATCATTGATCGATTAAATGATGTCAATAAGGCGATTGACTTTGCGAAGGAGCAAGATGATCCTGATTTGTGGGAGGACCTACTAAACTATAGCATGGATAAACCAAGTTTCATACGAGCGCTTCTAGAGCAAGTGGGCACAACCATAAATCCAATAACCTTGATTCGGCGAATACCCGAAGGTCTTGAGATTCAAGGCCTCCGAGAAGGACTTATTCATATGATGAAGGAGCATGAGCTACAGCATAGCATCAGTTGGGGAGTGGCAACAGTTTTGCGAAGCGAAGTTGCAACGGCGCAGACCGAGCTCCGCACAGGGCAGCGCAAGGGAATCAAATTTGAAGTTAGCCCTCTGAGTGAAACTGAAGACGCTACTCAGGACGAGAAGACCGAGGGAGAAGACAAAACACCACGACCCGGCCAATGCGCTAAGTGCCTCGTGACGTTTACTGAGTATGAGATGGAGGCATTGATGGGATTTGTATGCGGACACGCATTCCATGTGAGCCATTTGCTTGAGATGCTCCACAATGGCAATGGGGTCGATGTTGATCTTGGAAGTGGGCCGGAGGAGGGAGGGCGCTATTCAGTTGGAATGAAGGTTATGAAGGCGAGGTTGTTAAGAGACAGGGTAAGAGGGGGCTGTCCAATTTGTCATCCAGCCGAAGCTTAGAATTGTATGTACGTACGTACATTTGGCGTTTCGTTATATATCCTGGGAATTGTTCATAGTTCAGCGCGCCTAATGTTTGAGGAATAGAAGAGTTGGAGATTATTGTTTGATAACGGTTGATGTATCTGATTCTTTTATTTAATATTACTTGGTATTAATCCCGGAAACTTTTTAAAGGCAAGGTAGAGGTTAATAATGCAGAAGAAGAAAAAAAAAAGGGACATCAAGGGGGCTGGTCAGATGGTGGACGTCTTTTTTTATATCATTGCCAAATGTACCTCTAACGTACAGATAAAACGAAGCAAATGTGTTACTATTCGCCTTTTACATGGCGTTTCCTTTTGAAAAAAAAATTTCCCAAATGCGCAAATCCAGCTTTGGCCTTTCAAACCTGCCCTAAATGCTGATCCTATGTTCAGAAGCGTCCACAAAGAAAAAGAAAAGCCACATATATGGCGATGCTGCTTGAAACTCGAAAGCTCAAATAGCAGTGCTACCTATGTGACTGTTTAGATGACGAGGTATGCTACGGCAATGGCGGCAACTCCAAAGGCCACACCAGGGAGCACCTTGAGGGCCGAACCAGCACCAGTGTGGTCTGGAGCGGAAGGGCCAGTCATGCTGCCGGAGGGGCTGTCTTGTGTGGTGACTGTGGTGGAGTTGGTTTGCTGTTTGCCAGTGGTAGAGCCAGAGGCTGAGATAGTGCCACTGGTGACGGTGGCAGAGCCAGAGGCAGAGGTAGAGGCAGAGCCAGAACCAGAGCCAGAACCAGAACCAGCAAGGATAGAGCTCGTCACGAAGGTTGGGTTGCCGTCGCTACCAGTGGTCGAAATAACGGTGGAGGCAGGCAGACTGGTGGGTTGAGGAGAACCGGGGGCAACCTCAGTAACGACGGTAGTTGGGATGGGATCGCCAGGGGCGATAGTCTCACCAACAGCCGAGGTGACCCAGCCACCCTCAGTGGTCGACTCGATGACGGGGGCAGAGTAGACAGCTGAGGACTCAGGGGAACCACCATTGGTAGCAGTGGAGAGCGAGATCTGGCACTGGGTGCTCTCAACAACCGTGCAGTAGTTCATCGAATACATGAGGATGCCTAAGATACAGTAGATATACAGAGTTAGTAACTTTAGCAATTTTATCTGGGGTTAATGACGGGGTAAAAGAGAATGAACCAACCGTTGGTAGTGGTGGCGCCGATCTGCTGAGTCTCGACGGTCACAATGGACTGGCTATTCGCTAAGCAGGAGTTAATAATGAGTTCAACTTATCAAGGATATTTGGCAGTTATTTTTAAGAAAAGAGGCAGAGAAACTCACAGTAGGGAGCGGCGGCAAAAACGCCAGAAACGAAGAGGCTGGCAAGAGCCATGGTCATCTTGGGGGCAGACATCGCGTCAACTTTGAGGAGATAGATGAATGAATGCTAGTGCTGATGATAGGATAATAGTTGTGAGGTAATGATTCTTCTATTTGCATTCGTTAGCAAAGGAAAAACGAGGTATGACCTCCAAACAATGCAGAAGTTCTGGTGAAGGAGTAGGCTCGCGAGTGCAGCTCGAGGAAAGTAGAAATAATGGCTGGTAGGAATCAAGATGGTTTATCTTGACCAAGCTAGGATTGCAGCAGATTGAATTACGAAATGAAACGACATACCTTTAGAACTTGTACGATGTTTGTTTGCAGAAATGAGAGCTTGTGTGGTGACGATGGAGGAGAAGAAACGAAATGGAAGAAGAGAAGAAGTCAGGATGAAGATAAAATAGTCACAGCCCCACAATTCTTCCAGGCGAAAGAATCAGTAAAACGCGTCAAGGAATTTTATTTATTTTTTATTTTTATTTTTCTCGTACTGGTAGATATTGAATGGACAGTCCAGTAGTGACAGTGGTGGGCAGCTAGGAGATGGGTGAATGAGGGCCGTGGGGAGCTGTTTGTTATGTGATGATATAATAATAAAAAGCTGAATTGATTTTGAGATTTTCTTTATTTATTTTATTTTAATTTCTATTTTTTTTTCTCCCCCTTTTGTGAGGGAGTGAGTGTTTGATATGTGGTTGTGATGGGGTGTAAAGAGGCGACGATTGTTGTGGACGAGTGGCAGCCCCTGAAATGGTGAAGCTTACGGCTTCAACATTAGATAGATAGCCGTCGAATTACTACAAAAATGAGATAAAAACATTAGTAAATAATGTTTGAAGTAATAGATGCCGTATATTCTTTTCTTTATAAGCTATCATCGAGTGTTTTTCTATTTCCCCTTCTTCTCCTTTTCTTTTGCAAAATATCTGAGTGACCAAACCTGCCTGGCACGATAACATCGTATTCCGACTACTTAATTCTGTGTTAGGGTGCACAATTAAAAAATACTATATACCAAAGTCTATATTATCTTCCTTAAGCAACGAATATTCAATATATATCATATACGTGAAGCACTGTGGGAAATCCTAACCGGTTGTAGGAATCCTGGATCAGGAGCGCAGCTATCCGTGCCGTAACACCAGTCGGCTAATGCAGTGACACCAAACTCATCACATCCTCACCCTTTGAATGTGCTTTTTTGTCGAATGAATAGAGTAAAAGGTGCAATACTATCTACTTTGTCAAGCAAATATCTAAACAAATTACTTTATATCTATGTAGGACGATTACTCTGTTATCGGGTTTCGTGTCATTCCTACAACTGATGATAGTTCTATAGGACGTCAACGATGTCAATCGTATTCGGAAACGGAATGTCTCATCGCCATCAATGATCAACGACTAGAAAACAGCAGATAAACAATGAATTAGCTTCCCTTCATCCACTAATTGATTGAAAAAAAAAAAAGATGAAACCAGGTTTCTCACTAGTTGTGAAAATATCGGTAGCTTGTTATGCCGAGATTCATCTCCTTTGCCCCGATCATGCCCTACCTCCAACACTAACCACTCACTATAACTTCGGAATAAGCAGCAATGTTTGCCCTAGCCGAACTTATCGAGATGCCCTCAAAAGCTCCTCCCTTCCTCCAACCTAAACTTTTCCACTTAATTACAATTACTATTGTCACGGCTCCCCCTCTTTCGACAGCTCACCAAGAAGGGAAAGTTGGGCTGAAGAATAAAAGTCTTACTTCTCCAGATTCTCTCTCCAAGTTATCTCCATATTCTAACTGGAACAAGCAGACCCACCAATCCTCCCAATATTCTCACACCACTCGAGGGGAGCTTCACATTCGAGTTCTCGGATTCGTCAATTCTCGCCCTTCGCTCCCAAGAAAAGCTCCTCCAGTTAAGCATCATCATGAGATCAAAAGGACGTGCCATCCCTGCAACTTATGGTGAAAACTATCATGATAAAGGCGGGGCCTCAAAACGCAGAAAGCCATAAAGTACTAATAAACGCCACAAGCTCTCTCTCCCCATGGAGTTCTCCAACTTCTCTCCCACCCCCTCCATGCCGATGCTTCGGCACTTTTAGCTCCAATGTAACATCAATTGATTTGCCGGAGCTCTGGTGGGGGCTTCTGTGGCTTTTGTACTGGAAAGGAGGCTATTTTACTAGTTCTTCTATGTGAGAAGCAATAACTAACCATCTTGACACGGCTTAAGCGCACCGTCTCAAAGTATCAAGAATTCTGCGAATCATAGCTGTCACTAATATCGCCCCTCGACCGTGTCCCGAGAGTTCCGGCCTCTTTTCCATTCACTTCGAAGACAGGATCACAAGATCGTTGACACACCATCGAAACAGCTTCGTATCTCTTTGGTGCATAGCCAAACCTAATGGGTCGGCATTCTTGAATCCCCGCGTGGAGCTTGGTGTCCGGTGACTGGTATTGAGCAGTAAGTAGTTCGGTCACTACCTACTTGGACAGGTTCTGTGACATCGAGATGTTCGCTTAAGAGGCCGCGAGAGGGGAAACTGCGCCATAGGAACTGCAACGAGAAGCTATACGGGGGAACGGAATTTGCCTAGGACCCAACAGGGTCGGGCATGAGGGGGACGGATGTGGTGTAGTATAACTTGGCAAACATGGAAAACAAAGGTGCCGTGGCGTGCTGTATATAAAAGAGGGCAAGCATTGATTCATAGACAAGCCTCTTCTCTTCCTCTTCTCTGCCTACCGCATCTTTTATCTCTTAAGTTTCTTTGCTAGAATCATCCTTCTTATCGACATCTAGTTATCGTCGAAACCATCATCATACTGCAACAAGACCCGAAGAGAAATAACCAACTGTCTTCGGAATGGCTAATCCAGCTGTTGGAACCGATCCTGTTGAGGGACAGTATAATAAAGAAACCGTCGGCCAGGAGCCCTTCATGAGCAACGGGCGACATGCCACAACTCAAGATAACGTCAACGGGACGGGCTCTGGCCAACAGTATCCTGGACAGTACGTCCCGTTTAGCAATACGCAAAACTTTCAGGGCAAGCCTCATCAGGCTATGATCTCCCAAGTCTACCAGCCAACTCTAGGCAAAATTGGTAATCCAGGTCCCCTTGGCTTGATCGGCTTCGCTTTGACTACCTTCTGCCTCGGTCTATACCAGTGTGGTGCTGGGTAAGCTCCCCCTCTGAAGGATAGGAATTAAATAAAATAAAATAAAAAACCTTCTTTCTCGTCATCCAGACATCTAGACATACGACTAATTCAATTTGTTTTTTTAAAAAAAAAAATAGACTCCCCGGTTCCAACCCTTTGGGCACCGTCGGTCCTGACCAAGCCGTCTTCGGAGTGGCTGTCTTCTTTGGAGGCATGGCCCAGTTCGTTGCTGGCGTCATGGAATTCGTTCTGGGCAATACGTTTGGTTGCACTCTTCACTGCTCATACGGTGCCTTCTGGCTTGCCTTTGCTATGTTCTCTGTCCCTACGTTGGGCATCCAAGCCGCATACGCAGGAGATCAGCGTGCTTTTAGCTTCGCCATTGGAATATTCCTCATTATATGGTGCTTCCTGACAATCATCTTCTTCGTCGCTGCATTAAAGACCAATATCACAGTCTTGATGGTGCTAGGCTTACTTGCCCTTGCCTTCTTCTTCCTTAGCATTGCGCAGTTCGTTTCGACAGAGCATCGCACCGCAGCTATTCGTCTGAACCGTGCTGGCGGTGCTTTTGCCGTTTTCTGCTCCTTGTCTGCCTTTTATGCTGGTGCTGCTGGTCTCATGCTCAAGGATACGACCTTTGTCACCTTCCCACTTGGAGAGATCCCATATGCGTCAAAAAGGAGAGAGGCAAAGAGTCAAGCCTAAGGAGGGAATTCGCCCCATCTCAAAAAATGGCTTGCTTCACATTACAACTTAGGGTCATCGGATCATGGCTCAATAAAGCGCCAAATCAAACTTGGCATATAATTGAAAGTTGAAATCAATTGGCTGTGAATGGCCAAAGGGATGGTCAATGATGTCTATGGTATAGGGCGAAGGGTGGGTTTATCTTTTGGTTTTGTTGGATTGATTATACCCTCGCTTTTGATACCCACGCGAATTCTGTTTGTGCCTTTTTTTTCAACTTCGCATTGGACATAATAGTGGAGGCAGCAATAATAATAGTAATGGATCTGATCATTCATGGTTAAACGTTTTGACTACGACTGAATTAACTCGGAGAATTCGGCGATGACCATTATCTACAACTAATAGTAAATTTGTCAGTCCTTGGTTCTATCAAAATCAAAATATTCGTGAACCGTGTTCAAATTTGAAGAATCGTGATTGGTTTTACATATATGCATTGACAGCAGTGGCTTCTAGCAATCATTCTCTCGTTATGGAAGTAACCACATTAATCGTACAAGCCCTGAACAACTAACCCCAGTCATCGGCATCACCATTTTAATCATACAAATTACTCTGTACTTCTTCAGCAGTTCCCTTTGCCTTTCCCTTTGCCTCCTCAGCAGCTCCCTTTGTCCTGCCCTTGAGCTCTTCTGTCTTTCCCTTGAGCTCGCTAGCCTTGCCTGAGGCGGTAGCTTTGATATTTTGTGCTTTACCTTCTGCCTTGGCTTGCATGCCCTCTACCTGATTAGCGAGACCACTGTGAGAAACCTTTTCGGCCGTCTCTTTGACTTTGTGTGATGCGGCGGCTATATTTGGCAAAAAGAAAAAAAAAATCAGTCAGCCAATGAATCAAACGTATGTCACGTTAACCAGCTCAGATATATAACAGCACGTACTAGCAACGTTGATTCCATCAACAAGCTTATCGCTCACAGCCCTATCAACAGTCTTGAGTCCCTCCTTTACAGTCTCCGTGGCAGTCTTCTGAGCGGGCAATGAAGTAGTAAATGTTCGACATGTTCGAACGGCTGCGATCCGTGAAGCGGGTGTCACGACTGCGGCAGTCCGACTAATATTGATGGTTCGGGTGAGAAACGACATGATTTTGATTTATTCTTTTGAATCGGTCCAAAACGTGTGATGCGATGGTTTGATGGTCTTGATAGATTGATTGATGGATTGATTGATGGATTTAGATGAGAGAAAAGAATTATAGAGAAGGTAAGAAGAGGTATTATTTTAGACTACATAATATACTGTCATTGATGCTGCACCACAAAAAGTAACAATAATCGAAGCTACGAGGCACTGTGAGACTGACGTTAGAGTGGCACATGTCGTGATGTCATCGCAGCATATGCCTCCACACAAAGAACAGGTAACTTGGGCGCAATGATGACGCAAATGCGTTTAGACATTCAATCGTGTTTATCCCTGCCAAATCGAGAATTTGAACTTGCTCGTGCTTGCGATCGGCGGCTTTTTGCGATGGAGTTTGAAGATGCAGCAGATTAAGCCCCTCTGCCTCAATCAAATTGAAGCTGACCGCATCGTGAAACCTCAGATACCGTTCGCTTACCTTTACTTTAAATTAAATAGCTCGTGTTTACTATACAAGGCCTATCTAAGCATAACTACTTGGTAATAAGTGGAAGAACTATTAGGCATAAGACGCCTCTACCTAATTTAATCTTTCCATTGAGTACAAGCTCTCTCCCTCTTTACCTGCCATGGAATTTCTCAATCCACAGCCGCATCGTATTCTCTGCTGCAGTTGGATCAATCCTCTCAGTGGGGCCAAGACGCATCATTTTGCCAACTAGATACATGAGCTTACCCTGGGGATACTTTGGGGGATCAGCAAACTCTTCCAGCACCTTATCCTCGCCTTCGATAGCTGCAACAGCCAGGGCATTGTATTCTTCCTCAGAAATTTCCTTGAACCACAGATCGTTGGCATTGATGGCTTCTAGGATCCCTCCTTCAAGCTCCTTCAAGTATAAAGCCAGAAGAAGCTCCTTTGCTACTTTGCCTGTGATTTGCTTTTGGTAAAGGTGATAGAGGAGCTGCGATAAGTCTTCTTCGGGCACTTGAACACATTCCCCAAGCTCTGTAAAAGAAAGATCGCCTGATGCTAATGGCCCAGCCTTGTATGTCGTCAAGCGGCCAAGTTCATGAAGAATCCAATTGCCCGCCAAGGTCGAATATGTCTTAACAGGAAGCTCCGTGACGTCAAGCTCAGCTTGCAGCTTGCTCTCCAAAGAAGCCAGAACACGATAGAAATATTGGACGCGAGACCCATTATCGAGTGTAATGAGCGATAGTGCGTCCTTGGGAGTGAGGCCGTAATAATTCACCAGTTTGTCAAGCTCAGTATCCGGCAGAACAGCGAGCGATGTCTGCAGATGTTGTACAAGGTCCTTCCCAATGACAAGCGGTGGCAAGTCAGGGTCAGGCATGTAACGATAATCAACTTCGCCCTCTTTACCACGCAATCGACGGGTTTCCTTGGATCCAATTGTCCAGCCACGCGTTTCGCCGGCAATTACACCGCCCGCTTCCAGCTCTTGAATCTGACGATCACGCTCGGCAATGATGGCATCTTCCACAGCTTTAATCGTACTCAAATTCTTAATCTCTGTGCGGGTCCCAAGTTTCCGGTTGGGGTCATCAGTTCTCCGGACAGACACGTTCACATCAGCCCTGAGTCCGCCTGTCTCCATACCAGACACGCACGAGTCTACAGTATTGAGGAGAAGTTGGATCTTGCGAACAAACACAGCGGCTGTGCGTGGATGATGAATCTCTGGCTCAGTAATTATCTCAACCAACGGCACTCCAACACGGTTGAAATCTAGCCAGTGAACACTTCCCGTCTGTGCAAGGGTTTTAGCCGTGTCCTGCTCAAGCTGAACCTGTTTAATTCCGACTGTGACACTCTCACCATCTTCGGCAGAGATGCCATCACGAGCAAGGAGTGTGATGTGTCCATTTTTAGCAAACGGCTCGTAGAATTGCGTAATTTGATAACCAGAAGGCTGGTCCCACCAAAAATAATGCTTCCTGTCAAACCGGCTGACAGTTTGTATCTCGCAATTGAGGGCCAGTGCTGCTCGAATAGCCGGAATCAGTGTCTCCCTTTGAAACAAGGGCTGGCTGCCCGGCATTGCAACATCAAAAAGCGCCACGTGGCTATTTGGTTCATCATTGAATGAAGTTACAGCCGGCGAAAACAGCTTGCGAGAAGTGTTGAGTTGGGCATGAATCTCGATACCAACGGTCAGTTCCCAACCATTGACGGTTTGCGAATCACCTTTGGATTTCTTTTTTCCTTGTTTCTTTGCTTGTTTCGCTTCTTCTTTAAGCTGTTTCCGTAGAGGTACTACAGGGTTTGGCTGTGATACTCCTCCTGTCACCGTTGCAGAGGGGGTATGAAGGCGTCGCAAAGCGTATGGGGGGCGTATTGACGACCAGACAGAAACTGCTCGTCCAGACATATGTCGGCTACTAATGCATCCTCGACGAGAGATATGACCCTCGAGCAGATATCTGCCGAGTGCACTGACGGATCTGCGAGCCATCTTCCACAAGGGCTAGAACCGAAGAGAGCGAGATGCTAGCGTTGCGTCAAATAATGCTGATCCCGTATACTTGTTTTCTTTTTTGAAGTTGGACCGCCAATGACTTGACAAAGTCGTTACTTCGTACACAATACAATCCACTCCTCTTATCTGACAGATAAAAATATCGTTCGAATCATTCAAATGGGCAGGCAGTGCTGCTGCATTGATCTCTAGCCTAAACCCGAGGGGTATCTTGTCATCGCCTAATCAACCAACCGGGACAATAGTGTGAGCCCGATGCAGTTTGCCGGCAAGAGACGTGCCGCAATTAGCGTAGTTTGCCTTGCCCTTGTGTAATGCCACGTTATTCCCTTTTCCGATTATTACGACGTGTCGCAGGCGCTGAAACTCGGTGTGGCCATTGGAAGATATTGGCTTTCGAAGCTGGGGATCAAATCGTTTTTTTTTCGATATTAACTATTTAGGTACTCCGTACTTGCATGTGAGATCACGAGCCGGCCCGCTAGAAAACCCGACAGATCGGAACCCACCTTACCTGCATCCGCTCAATCAAGCAATGGGTCTTTAAGAAGCTTTACTTTATCCATAAATCTCTATCATTTTCTTCGTGTCTGGATTTTGTTTTTAACTAAAGATTCTTACAGAAACGTGAAATATCGAGAAGAAAAAAAAAAGAGATGGGAAACCGAGATGAGCACACTACATGTATTATTAGTCGTCACCTAATTCTTCAAAGTCAACTGACAGCTGTTCGCCCCCGCTTGAAGCCTATGGCTGTTCGTTCCACAACGCTCATGGTTTGCCTTGTAACGAAGATGTCTGCAATCAAAATGCAAGGATTTCCATGTTAGGCCCCAAGCTGTTTCGGCTACAGAAATTACCAGCAGCCCATCTCTCAAAAGCCTTTGCCAGGCCATGTGCCTTCTTGCCATACCACCCCCTTCCGAGGCAACCAATCCCGGCACGACTTGAGCTGAGCTGACACAAGTTCTGCTAATATTGTACGCAATGGTTGGGACTAGCAGCGCATCTTGTCTTTCTATATTTACAGTGCCTTTGGCCCCCTCCAACGGGGAAGATTATTTTTTTTTTGTTTTTTTTTGGTCTTTCATTCCTTTGTCCTTTGGTTTCCTTCTCTCCCAAAAGTCATGCCACTTGTGGTGGCCTCACTAATGTACTCGTAATTGCGTCTTGCAGTTCAGATTCAGCTCTACAAGCAGTATCATTTTAGCCGCCACCCTTCAATTCTATGACCGTCGTCAAACAGCATACATTTCAATGATTTTCGTACTCAAAGAAATTACACTTGTTGTGTTCGCAATCCTCCCGATATCCTAGGTGGTGATATCAGCTCTGCTTCAGCCGAACGATAACTGGCTCATCAATACATCCCCTATCGCTCAAAGTGATTTGGCATCCGTTTCTGTCTCAAAAAGTCCAATTGATTGTGGTTTTCTCATACTTCTATTTTGCGTTCCTTGAGATACTTGGACGTGCAATTAATGTATCACGCAAAGATTTGAGGGCTTACCAGAGCATTCATTGATTCGCACTACTTCTCCGCACGATCGCGAGATCAATGGCCAAAATCTTAGCGCTACTAACAGTTTCCAACATTACAAAGTGATCAAATTGCTGAGCTTGCAAACCCAAAAAAAAAAAAAAAAAAAAACAAAAAAAAAAAAAAAAAAAAAAAAGCGACATGTCTCTGGAGACAAAATCAGGAGCCCCTGAGGAGCCCACTCCGAAATTACAAACTCCAGGCCCAAATAGGATCGATAAAGGTAAAGGGATAGCAAGGCACGTTCGACATGCTAGTATCGATGAAAATCTACTCTCAGCCAACTCATCTATACCGTCATCATCAATTCAAAATAGGAGGCCAGTAATAAATACTGCGGCAAGATCCTATCATGCCGATGAAAGGAGGTCGTCAGAGACGGTATCTTCGCAACTATCCTCACCATTTGTCTCATCTATTGGAGCTAGTAGTCAATTCGCAGTTGCAGGTGCGGAGGCATCATCATCGCGAACGGCTGATAAGGAAGCAGACCAGCCCAATTCTCACCCCGATGAGGCAAACGAGAATGCTCGTGTCAAGGACAGACCAAGAAGACATCATCATAGGCGGTTAAGTTCACGACGGCACACAAGTCCAGGGAGATCATCCAACCCTTTATACTTCGCAGTACAAGACCATGAAGATCCGGCGCGAGGTATGGGATCCTTTTCTCATATTTATTATCTCTCCACAACCTCATGACTAATATCCGTGATAATGATAGCGGCACCATATCATCGCCCTGGTTACTCTATGCAAAACGAGCCGTTCGTGAACGAAGCTGTCGATCCTCGTTTCCCACCAATGCCGCAGCCCCCAGGAAATTTTCCCAATGGATACAGCTCACCAGAAATGCCATTTGCTGTCCCTGATCCCCCGTTGTTTGTTCCATCCCCTATGCAGGCTTCATTTCCTCCACAGGTAGTACAACCAAACTACCAACTTAATGGACTCCCGCTCAGTGGCTATGAACTCCTAGCTGCCAAGCTATCAGGCAATATGGCAGGACCAAGGCTAGCACCCATCTACCGACGATTCGAATGTCTCCATCATCGGCTGCTGCTACATATGCAGGATGAGCTCATCGAGCTGGAGGAGCAACTACGTAGTCTTGATGCCGCCGACACACAAGCCCGAAAATTTCCAGGAGGGGTATTCCCAGCATCTCGCCGACAAGAAAATATGAACCCAAATGATGGAGTTTGGAAGAAGAAAGAAATCATAAACCAAGTCGCGCAAAAACTATACCAATATAGTATGTATATTTTATTGTCTTTGGCATAAAGCTATGCTTGAGTTTGTGTCTAATAGCGAAGCAGATCAAGTCATCACCTCGTTCAACGCAACACACGGCTTAGCTGAACCGAGCATGCAAGAAGTTTACAGCTACAAATCATACCTTGCTGCAATCAATCCTCTCGTGGAAGATGAATCCCAATTTCTTGAAGCGGCGGATGACCTTGTGAATCTAGGACGACGCAGGCGACGCTCGAGTGAGATTCCACCTGACGACCGTCTCAGTCTGATGCCTCAGTCGTCTAGCATAGTTGGATTTCCTCCACCCCCGAGCAGTCAAATCTCTAACGCCGGCAGTTCAAAATCCACTATGCAACTGTCAAACCGAACAACCCGTCTAGCTCGCAACGCTACCCAGCCTTCACTTAAGCGTCTTGTTCTATCAACGGCCATGATCGTGCTCATCCCTATCATCTGCTTCTCCGTGATCCCAGGTTTCGTTGGCCGTATGGCGGTCGTCATTCTGGTGGGTCTTGGAGGTGCAGCTGCGCTGATTCAGTCTGGGCTCTCTACTTCACTAGCGAAAAATCGTAGTTCGCTGGATTGGGTTATTTGTGCAGGGGTGTACGGAGGAGTGATGGCAGTGATTGCTAGTATTATTTGATGCGAGAATTTGATGCACACTCATGAAGGATTCTATATACTTGCTTTAGATCATTTATCTTCTTCATATGAGACGCATAATCAAAACCTACATACAGTGCTGCAAAACAAATGAGGATTTTAATCTTTCAAGGATAGCAACAAACAGAACGGAGAGTTGATTGGTTGGTTATATGAAAAAAAAAAGACCAAAAATGCAAAAATAATAACTGTGGACGAACGGGGAATCGAACCCCGGACCTTTCCCAGGCGATTATTTCCAACCCAAAGGTCAGATTATGCTAAGGGAAAATTATACCACTAAACCATCCGCCCATTAGTTACTGGATTATGCTGCTCAAGTTTTAACTTATAGACTTTGGCTTCTGAAAGCATGGGATATCATCACTACAGACTACGGGTTCCATCCATCTCTACATCCATAAGGTGAGATTTTCCCCAGCTCACTATGAAGGAAAAGATATTTGGAAGTTTAAAACATCCTTTTTTATAGATCAAGCCACTGTTAATTGATTGATTGGATGCATGCGATAACAAAACCAGGAGCCTAGCTATCAAGTGCTGATATTTGCTCTTGACGACCAAACCCGCTGAAAAGCACCCAGTCTCCCAGGAGTGGTTTCATTCCAGTAACAGCATATACGTGCAGAGCCATAAATCCATCTTCAAATTACAAGCCGCCTTCGACAAGTACGTAGCCCGCTCGAAGCAGTAAGTACATTCTGGCTCTCCAAATTAATGGATGCACCGGCGCCATAATCTCGTAAACTCCTATATCATCTTGGAATCATCGCAACAGTTCTTTAGATACATCAACGGGATATCCGATGCCCCTATAATCATGCGAAATGTCCCAGCCTTAGTTCGAGCATTGTGTTTCCTTTATTCATATTAGCAACACTGATACGCTTTCCTTATACATTCTCACACCTTGGCCTTAGTATCCTGCATCTCGAGTTATCGTCCGCCCTGTATGCCAGGTCGCTATTGATAGTGAAATATTTATATATAAATTATCTGCTGGCCAAGTCATGCTGAAGGAAGAATTTCAAGAAGATGGGTCCATTAAGCTTACAAAGATACTACTTCCTCTGAAGAAACTCAAAATGTTTCTCCCACACCCATACTTGCACAGAAAGGATTTATTTTCTCTGTAGGCAAGCAGTGAACTAGCAGAGACCGGAAATAAATATTCTTATGAATTGGTGTTTATAGGTTATATGTTTTATGGATATTAATTTTGACTTTAAAGTAAATTTATATTCTTTGCAGTCCTATTTTTATATATATCTACTATTAAGTAGTTTTATATTGGTCTCATTTTGAAGCCAGAAAGACTATCAAAGGATGGCTACACATTATATATATTCTACCAGCACCTCTAAAAAAGTATCTAGCTAGCTGTATTGTGAATAGTATTCTATCAATGTCGTCCATTCGTAAACAAAGTTCCATGACCTAAACGCCTGTAATTGGTAGTTCGTATATATTGCTTCCAGGGTAGGTTGGTGATCAACAGTGGCGTATTATAAGTTTGGACTACTCATAGCCATTCCCTGCAAGCGCCTCTCTACCCTAGCCTAAATACCTAGACGAGCCGTGTTAAAAAAGGGGTCGGCCAATAAAATGGAGGAGCAATGAAGCATCCCAGCCTCACCGCAGCCACTGATTAAGATTCTCGCTATTGTGCTTTGCAATTTACCTTTTCATTCATACGAGTATGTCATGATCTTAAATTTCTTTTGTGGCTGGTTCCCTTAGTATTTGTACCTTGGCAACTTGGGTATCAACTAGTATAAAAAGATTCTTTTCCAATTCCGTCTGCTGAGGTTGATAAACACACCATCAAGCAAGTATGTGTAAGCGTTTGACTGTCTGCGCGCTCCCTTTGTCTTATTCTTGTCTCAACCTACCAAATCCTTCGCCTGCAACTTTTCGGGGTTTTTCTTCTCTCTTTCGTTGTTGCTGCAGGCTGAGACACGTGCTGCTGACCAGCTGCAGCTGTCAGAGAAACGGTTGGACCACTAAACATCTAACAGCCCTGCGTCCAGGCGCTTCATCCTGTATGCAACCTCTTTCTCGGACAACCTTGATGTTGATGACTGGAGACGTACTCCTCTATGGCTGCTGTTGAAATCCACTAAAATAAACACCATATTTTATAGTGGAAGAAAGAAAGAAGAGAAGAAAGAAAGAAGAATAGAAAGAAAGAAGAATAGAAAGAAAGAAAAAAAAAAAAACACTTAAACAACAAAGAAACCCACTTCGTTAGCAGGCCAGTGGATGCGGGAGAGTTGGTTGTTCTGTTTGGCGCAGAACCCGGTCTGCAGCTCGGCCCCTGCTCCTCGTGCTCCTTGCTGACCCAGACCCTCTTCTGTTTAAAATTTTTCCCAAATAGTTTTTTTTGTTTTCATTTCTTTTACGATTTGATCTTGACTGTGGAGGAACAATCTGTGCTACTACCAGGTACTACTTCGTACTAGTAGTGCTACCACGATGAAACGGATCCGCAAGTAGGGTCTTTCTCTCTCTCTCTCTCTCTCTCCCTCTCCCTCTCCGCATCTCTCATTCTTCCCACTACAACCTGACTAGTCGCCCTTCTCCATATGGTTTTACGCTGGTATCTGCTATTCTCAGTGATTCGGATCGGTTGTGCTACCACTACTAAGTACTTGTACTACTGCCATTTAATGAACCCCCTGGCTTCACGATTCTCCCCCCTGTTCCACCCCAAACTGACGGGGGCGGAGCAGATCCAGCGCACCATCAAATAAACCGGCGTCCAAGCTGCCCCCACAAATCCCACACAATGCAGTCAAACGAGAGGCAAAAGACAATTTCTCACCGCAGGGCTCCGGTTCCCAAATTGAGCCTCGTCACGTCCCTTGCGTCGCGGCCAAGGAACGAGGTTCCGCACTCAACCACCACTAGCCTTTTGGCCAAGCCACTCAATTTAACGGAACCAAAGGAATCGCACGCTCAAAGGTCAGAGTTGCACTCAGAGCGACACACGACCCGGGAATTTGCGAGCACGTCCCCGACAGTGACTGCAAAGGCGACCCGCTACGTCAATGCTTCCTTTTTAGATGACCCGACGCCAATTGAACCCGAGATGGCCGACCAACACGCGTCGAGAGCTCTTCGGGACTCTCATGACCTCTCACTGTCCCCCCGCAACGTCACTCGAGATTCCCTTGTGAATAATATGCTACTGTCCCTCGATCAGTTTTCATTGGGACACACTGCCACAGGCGGCTTATTTGGCGGCAAGGCGCTGACCTACGACGATCCGAGGCCTTGGGCCTTCGATACTACTACTACTACTACTACTACTACTACTGCCACCACCACCACCACTGCTAGTAATTCTTTTGCTGGTGGGAGGGGCACCGGCGGCTTCGAACGATCAAGGCATCAATATTCCTACTCCTCCGACTTTGACGACGATTCGACTCGAACTTCTATCCAGGTCCCCAGAAGCCCAAGTCCCGGTCGAAATCGCCGAAGAAGCAATAGTAGCTCAACTTTTCAAGGCCCGTTTCCTAAACTTAATAACCCTAGAGATTTCACGCAGCGCACACAGTCTGGGCCACCCCGCGATCTCTATTCTCGACCCCGAGCCACCACCAAGGGCAGCAGTAGCAGCGCGAGTATCGACGAGGGATACCCTCAAAACATTGCTGGGCCTCCGGGCAGCGCCCGCGGCGGCGGCTTCAGGCGCTCCGCAAGCTTCGACCTCGGACTGCCGCAGACGCAAACGCAGCTCAATGCGCCGTTGATGTCCCCGTTTCACCTTGAATTCTCTAGCGCTTCTACATCAGACGACTACGGTTCAGCACCGACGCCAACAATTCCTGGGGGGCCACGCCGTGTATCATCCAATTTGGCCGTTCACCGTCCACCACCTGATCCAGTTAATTTTCCGAGCTTGGAACGCAATCGCAGTCCGACTCGTTCCGTCAAAAGCTCTTCGGCGCGCACCAAACGGCCGGTAAACCACCAATTGGTAGCACCTGCCATGGCTTTAAGCGACTTTGATGCCGCGCCGGCACCCAGTGTCAGCTATGGGAAGGCCAAGGCGGAACAGCTTGCTGCTGCTCAGTCTGGTGGGGTGTCTACTCAGCCCAAAGAGCGACAAGGTTTCTTTAGACGTGTTTTCGGCTCCTCAAAGAACACCACCACCGCCGCCCCGGATATCTCGACATCACGCTTCACCAGCCAGACGAGTAGTACAGTCCCTCCCCCGAGAGACACTCCACCACCGCCGCAGCCACATGCTGTGCTGCAGAAGAAGCCGTCGTCCTTCTTTCGTCGTCGTAAGAAGTCACTTGCTGACGAGGCTCCGCCGCTGCCCGGAGATGTGCCACCACTCCCTCCTCTCACCGATGCAAACCTCTATGCCGACATTCCAACAAGCCCTGCCAGCAGCTTGAGACAAATTATGAATCCGTATCTCGGTACTTCACAGTCACAGCCTCTTGGCGACATTACCAATAAAGCAGCTGGGGGAGCTGAAGATGACGATGATAGAGCAGAATACCAGAGGGATTTCTCCCCTGATTATGAGCCAAGTCCAAATGCTAAGATTAGAGCTGTCAATTCTGATTCAGATCAAGACCAGTCGTTGCATGATAGCACTAGACGACCGAGCAATGGTCTTGAGCATAAGAACAACTCCTTCCTGGATCTCGACGGAGGCAGTGATAACGAAAACTCTCCTGTTCGGCAACGGACGAAACATTCAGCAACTGACAAAGAGAACGATGCAAATTTAGCTTCTCCTTCCGCTTACAAGAGCAGAGATTCAACCGGCACTATTCGTGCCAAGAAGTCACCCTATATTGCAGAGCAAGCGAAATCGAACGGCACAGCTGTTCGTCCCAAGCTGTCAATTCCAATGGATGCGCAGCGAACGACATCCTTTGCCTCGGCGTCGACAGACACGGACTACAATACCGCCCCCAGCGCAACCCCTAGTGTTCGCGTCGAAGGAGCGGGCGAGTCAAGTCCCAAGGGACTTGGAACGCTTGACTTGCTCAAAAACCGAGATCTGGACGAACCCGAGTTTGTCATCGGTGAACCGACTGAGGATGATCGACAGAAAGCGCTACAGATCTACGATGGAATCGAAGATTTCATCCCAAAGGGGAAAGCTGCTTCTTGGATGGGCGAAGAAGGCCCCATTCGCCAGCGGACTTTGCAAGCGTATATTGAGTTATATGACTTCTCAGATCTCAGCATACTTAGTGCGCTGCGCAAAGTATGTGGCCGTTTGATTTTGCGCGGCGAAACACAGCAGGTTGACCGTATCCTGGTGGCCTTTTCTAAGCGGTGGTGCGATTGTAATCCCAATCACGGTTTCAAAGCGACTGGTAAGTTTTGATCACTCTAACCTTTCTAACCTGTCTACCCTTTTAACCTCCGGAAATACTCTGAGCCAAACAAATTCTAAACAAGTCTAGATGTCATCCACACCATTTGCTACTCCATTATGCTACTTAACACCGACCTGCATCTCGCCGACATAGAACAGAAAATGACCCGCAGCCAGTTTGTGAAAAACACTTTGACAACAATTACACAAGCAGTTGTAGAGTCTGCTCCTGATGCCTTCGATCGTCCCAGCATCTTGCCTGAGAAGGGCTCTGTGCTTCATGAGGGGGTGCGACCGTTAGCTGAGCAGCAACAGCAACAACAACAGCAACAGCAACAGCCGCAGCCGGACAAGAGATCTTTCCGTAACTCGTTCCGGCCTCCTCCTCGCGCTGACAATCTAGCTGATGCACACGATGAATGTGGCCCACTTGTCAAGACAGCCTTCTATGGTTCAATGAGGAGTTGGGAGGAACAGGTTGAGGCAGTTTTGAAGAGCATTTACAACTCTATTCGAGACGATAAACTGCCACTGTTTGGTGCAGAGCCAGAGAGGCACCTCAACACGATGCCATCACAAAGCAGCCTTTCTGTCATGGGCATGCTCAAGAGGAGCCCCAGTGTTCTCAGCAAGGCGCCATCAGAAAGTCAAATGTCCACACGGGGCCGAAATGCAGATGGCAACCGGAATGGTGGTCCACGGTGGGCTTCTTCTAAAAGTCGATCAAGACCAGGAGTTGGCCGCAATGGATTCAATTCTAGCCGAACTAGCTTTGACGATGCAAACTCCCTATTCAGCCCAGCGATGTCATCGGCAACTTGGAGCCGCTATTCTCTGGGTCGGACTCAAGGCTCAATGTCTCAGGACTCGTTTGGTTCGGCAATGCCTCGGGGGGATTACCAGCAGTCTATTGGGTTTGCCAATGCTCTCAGTCAGGCGATTATCCGCGATGATGATACGAACGGTCATGATAATATGTCTATTATGAGTGCGGAGGTACCTGCTACTCAACTATTGGACGACGAATCTCTTGAACTTGCTGGCCCTCCGTGGATCAAAGAAGGTCGAGTTATGCACAAGCATCACTTGGATGGAGTAGGAAAGAGGGCCAAGGATCGGAACTGGACCGAAGTCTTTGCTGTCGTTCAAAGGGGCCAGATGAGTATCTTCTCATTCAACGCACCCAAGTCGACACGGCAAAAGAGCCGTTCAAGGAATGCTGACAAGATCAGCGTTCCGGTTGGAGGCGGTAACTGGCAAGACAATGCTGTAAACCTGGGCACGTTTAACCTGCGATTATCCCTGGCGTCGGCACTTCCATCGCCTGGCTATTCACGATCAAGGCCATATGTGTGGGCGTTGAGCTTGCCCACCGGTGCGGTTCACTTGTTCCAGGTCGGAACTCCCGAGATCATCAAGGAGTTTGTGAATACCGCCAACTATTGGAGTGCACGGCTGAGTACGCATCCGCTGATCGGTGGCATAAGTAACATCGAATACGGATGGAGTGATGCGGTTGTTAATAATTCGCTCGTTAATGCTGTTAATGACAATGCTTCTATCATGAGCGGCGGCCGGAACTCGCGCCCAGGCAGTCGTGCTACTCATGCACGTCAATCGAGCGTTCAGAGTGTCGGCGGTCATTCTGCTAGCTTTGATCATGGATCGGGAGCATTTACTAACAGCGGACGCGGGAAGTTGCCCGGGGACCGCATTACTATTTCCGACTGGGCACCGCCAACGCAGAGCATGCGACCGAGCAACCTGGCCGAGCTGGAGCAGCTGGATTCTCTCTCCGCATATGTCAAGAGCATTGAGGAAGATCTACAGAACCACAACCAACTCCGCAGCCCTATGCTTCTCGCTTTTACACCAAGGGGAAATAATGCGAACAAGGCTATGGCAAACTGGGAGCGCAAGAGCGCATACCTACTAAGGGAGATTGTCAAGTTTAGGACGTACGTGGACACTCTGCAGCAATCAGAGAGCAGGAGGCGGGAAATTTATAAGGAGCGAGATTTGGCTCGACGGGCAGCAAGAGGCGAGCTTAGCGATGGTGATATGGATCTTAGCGAAGACGAAGGCGATGAGACACTGCGACCTTGAACGTCGTTTGTATTTGTTGCTGGCTAGCTAGCATATGACTTTGCTTGGCCTTGCCTACTGTGCTTTTGATTTGGGCGGAGTGACCACTGGCTTCATTGAGAAGAGCTGAAGCTTTTCTTCTCTTTCTTCATCATTCTCTTCTTCCCTTCACTTCTATTTCTGTGTTTCTTACAGCTTTGGCTGTCGCCCTTTCCCGATACCCTATCTGCCTTGGACTTGTTCAACTCATGGCAGTCTCATCTATTGATGAAGAAGATAAGGGGCATCTACTGTACTATTATCTGCATTTCACTTTATTGTGTTAGTATTTCACGATTTTGCTTTGAGAAGCGTTTGAGATGTTGGAGGCATAAGCGAGCATTTGTTTATGACAATAACAGAGCAATGACAGCTGAATTACAGCGGTCTTATAATACTTGTAATTATAAAGCTTGCACGTGGAGGAAGGTGCTGAAAAAAAGTATCAAAACAATTATCATTAATAGGGGTTGCAACGAAATCAGCCCTAGGTTTCATAGTATGGGGTACCACTACCTCTGTTAAACCCTGATTATCCATTACTGTTCAAAAAGAATTAAAAATAAATAAAAGTAAAAGTCCAACCCGTTATGTCGTTTGTTACTCTTCTATCCCATTACTCCCCAGTCACTCAAACAGCTAGAAGCCAAATAAGAAGAAGCACGGCACCAAGGGGCGAATATAGTGTTTTGCTTAACGGCGCTGCAGCTTCATTGTCGTCATTGCTCTCTTCAGACTGGCTTGGACTTTGCTCTCCCGTTTGAGATGGCTGTTCTGTTCCACCCGCAGTACCAGTAGTAGCAGTATTGGTCTGCGTAGCTTGGGAACCAGTGTGCGAAGGGGGATAAGCAGTAGGGGTGGTTCTCTTGACACATCCTTTGACTTGAATGTCGTGCCATCCGGTCGTACGTTCATCGTATAGATACTCGACTTTGGCGCCCTGTTCGGTCTCATTACATCCACCAGTGTAGTCTTCCAGCTCCAATGTCTTGAAGTACGCGCTGTAGGGGTTCTTGTCGGCGTCATGGCCTTTCCAGTCAGGTAGACCGCCGGCCCAGACGACGGTGCCTGGGTCACTATTGTTACTGACGGGCCAGATGCCGAGTTTGACTTGCATGGGGGTTTGGGGCCACTTGTAGGCGGGAATGTCGCCGATGTGCCATGTCTTGCGGACGATGTTGTTGACAGAGAACGTAAGGTTTGTAGGGGTCCATTCAATGCCGTATTTGTGAGAGGAAGCAAAGGAAGAAGTGTCGAGGTGGTAGGTTGTGTTGTAGGTGTTGAAGAGAGGTTGGCCATCGTAGAAGTAATTTGTTTGGGCTTGGTTTTCGAAGGCGCCGAGGAGCTCCTATCATCATCATCATCGTTATTATTTCAGTGGCCCTCGTATATTAGTTTTACTCCCCTGCCCCCCTGAATTCGATTTATAAGGGACAAAGAATTAAATAATAATAATAATAATAATAATAATAATTGGAATTAAACATACCCAGTCGATTTCGTCTCCAGAGTCAGACTTGAGGACGATGGCGGTGATGAGGCCAGGACCTTTGGCGGCTTGGACCTCGACGGTGACTTTGCCGAAGAGAAAGTATTTGTTGCTGGTCAAGGTGGGAGCCTGACCGTCTTGCCAGATGCTGAAGGCAGCGCCTTTGCCATCGGTGTTGTTGAGGTTGACTTGGCGTTTGTCTTGAGCTGTGGATGAATCAACAGACCAGAAAGAGGTGAAGTGGTCATCCCAGGTGGTCTTGGTGAAGTCAAAGGTAGCTCTGCCGGCGAAGGCGGGATCAGGCGGACAGCCTGCTGTAAATGTTAGTTTTCATTTCTATTTCCATTCTTATTCTTATTCTTATTCTTTATTTGTTTCAAGTCGAAAGGGGAGTTAGGTGAAACTTACGAGCATCCTTCTTGAGAGGATCGCAGTGAGATAGATCTTTTAAGCTGGCTAGCACAGGGAGAGCTAGATGGAAGATTAGAAACGAAAGCCGAGGAATCATATCTGAAGTGGTAATGATGAAGAATATCTCGTATGGATAATGATAACTTAAAAAAAAGTTGAAACTTTGAAAAGATATATGAGAGAGAGAGAGAGAGAGAGAGAGAGAGAGAGAGAGACAAGCAAAGAATGGAAAAGCCGCAGAACACGTCAGTTGGTAGAAGTCAAGAAGGGGGATCAACAATGAACTTGAAATATATATTCTATGTGTATACAATAAAAAAAAGGGGGAAAAAATTAAACAGGTGATATATGAGCTGCCTCATGCTCAAGCTCGCATGCTCTTCGTCCCTGAGCAATGCCGAGGGGCCTGCTGTGAATCACCCTGTCACCGCATCTTTGGTGAGATGAAGCACAGCTGGACGGCAGGATATCAGAGAAAAGAAAACAAAAGGACCGGATGGCGACTCTGGTTACGAGGCAAGATGAAGCCTAGCTAGTAACCTAAATCCCATGATGGTGTAAGGCAAGGCAAAGGGAGTCGCTGGTGTAACACTGTAAGCTTTTACTTCTCCATCTTATTCTTTTGTGAAAGTATATTTCACCTGTACTGACAAGGTTGCGATGGTATATTATACTTGATAGTGAGTGGTCCATCTACTATATGAAGTTGATGGTAAAATATTCTTTGTATTCTACTTTGTTTCTTTCTTTTAATTGCCTTCGTTTCATTCATAAACACCAAACACCATCAATGACATCAAAATTATCACCAGCGGCCCTGCCATCAAGTATAAAAAGAAAATAAGTCATACAAAACACTGTTTCGGGAATGTTTGACAGGTGACATCAAACAAACGCCGGTTCCCCTTTTAGATGGACCACTTGTAACCATTTACTCCCTCATTTGCCTTTCGGCTGCAGAGCGAACAGATGATGTCCACGCAACGAGCTGTGCCCCCTAGGTTTCGGCGATGACCGCAGAGAGGTATTCTTTCCCCCTTTGCTTAAAGTGGTGTAGCCTCACTTTATATGTATATCGCTTTGCTTTCCTCTATGGGAATCCGAATCCGTGTATGGAGGTACAGAATAGGGACACAAAAAGCCAAGGACAAAGAATCCCCAAGTAAAAAGAAAGAAGAAGAGATGAAAATACTTGGAGAAAAAAGAGTCAAAGAAGTAAATTAGGGTTAGTTAGCAAGTGTCCAGCATGCTGCTCAGCGCCGATTTCTCAGCACTCGTGATGGTCAGGTCATAAAAGCTCTTGACCTCGATATATGACTCGGCGTACGTGCAGTAGAAGCTCGATAGAGGAGGCTTCCACTGGTCGGGGCTGCTGTCGCCTTTGGAGCGGTTTGCATGCGCAGAGACGGCCCAGAGCTGAGGACGGCTAACATCGTTGGCAAGAGCTTCACGTTGAGCGGTAGTCCAGCTTGAGGCGCCAGACTATTTAGTTTCAAATTCAGTCACTTGTTAGTTGACATGGCATACCATGGTATGTATGGATACAATATAAGATATATGGCTAAAGGTGAAGAAGAAGGAGAGAGACTTACGATCCAGGCATTCTTGAGCGGCACCATGTGGTCAATGTCTAGACTAGACGCGTTCGTAAAGGTTGCACCGTCATAAGGACTGATCCAAGTACCAGATTGAGATACACAGGCGTTGTTGACTTGGACATCTTGGCCATCGCGCTTCAAAACAAATTCCCTTCGCCCCCCCCCACGAATTTCAGTCAGCTTTCTTTCTGTGTCTGGTTCAAAATACTCATACATGTGAAGAGAAGACCGAGAAAAACGAAGAACATATTCATGCCTCATTATAACATACCGAGCGTTACAGTTGCCAGAGATGGCGTCCCAAGTGGGAAATAAAGAGCGGGTGTAGCCGTCGCCAGAACCAGGAACGGCAACGGTGAGGCCAGCAAGCAGGGACCTGGCGCTGCTTTCGCTGGGGATACCGGGCTGTGAGATGATGAAGCTTTTTAGTTGCGCTGCTTCTTTATGATACGAGGATGAATGAGGGCAATAGTGGTTCCCGTTGTTACATACCGGTGCAGGAAGAGGAGCTGGAGCAGCAAGGACTGCGATGGCGGAAATGAGAGCAATGGAGATGGATAGCTTCATGATGGGCTACTATCTCGGATACGATACCTTGTTGAATCAATAACCTCTCTGAGGGCAAATAATGTGATACGATGAGAAGTGGAAGAATCTCTCAAGTTGAAGGAGCGAGGAGGGCAACAAGCACAGTTTTATATTCTTCTTGACTCCTCACTCACCCATGCACCACCCACTTGTATGAATAATAATATAATACCTACGTAAGTAATATATATGATAGATAGTGTTCAATATGCCGGTCTGAGATCTGTCTTGGCTCCATCACATAATATGTCTCCGTTGGTGCGACTCACCAAGAATAAGCCGCATACCATTTGTTTATCGGCCATTAGTATATAACGTTTCAACCGCCGTATGCGCCAGATATTAATATAAGGTAGATGGACTATCACGAGATACTAAACCTCACCCTGCTACTTAATGTATGGAACTTGTCCGTCAAGTTTGCCTCTTATAACTGTCTTATCATAGCTAAGCCTTAAGACGGACAACCTGACCTAAAGCGTCTACCGAAGATGCGTTCTTTTTAATTTAATTTACCTTTTAAACCAAAATACCCGCTCCGAAAGCCATCACTTCTTTTGGGCGGCTATTCTGGTTTATTTTTATTTTTATGCCTATTCTTCTTTTTCTTCCTTGGTTGCCCATCTTTATGCTTCCCCTCTTTCGAGCCCACTCATCGCCCGTATCCTGTCACACCCACCCTCAGAATTCATCCCGATTCTATGTCTCATATTAAAAGGTCCCTTTATTATCCAGGGTATATACCACCAATAGCAAAAGAGACCCTTGACACTAATTTGTAGGCCCCGTTCCTTGCTGTAGATCTCGCTCTAACAGAGTACGGAATAGTTGGGAGGGGAGAGAGTTGAAAAAGGCGCCAGAAGTTGCCAACCTTCCTGAAGAGGAAATCTACAAGCGGCGCTGCGGAGATGCATTGGATCGGCACGTGTGCTGGCATTGGCTGTGATTGGGATTTAAGTTTTGTGGCGACTTGGAGATGGCGTTAATGGTATGAAGAAGTAGAATAGAATAGTAAAGAAATAAACAAATCAAATGAAAAAAGAATAAGAGATATAGAAGAATAGCCAGAGGTACCCAGACAAGACTCATAGACGCCAAGACGGTTCTCTTCCATGATCCGAGGTAGCCGAGTCTTGGCAACAATACAAGTGATACTGTCTTCTAATATATATATATGTATGTGGAAATCAAAGCTGCGAGTAGGAGTTACAGTCGGCTAATAGCTGAGTTTATAAGTAGCATTTCAGAGAATCTAGATATAAAACCATAGACTGACTATATTGTCACTTCTTAGAGGCATCATCATAGCTGTGTTTCGACTCCAGTGCTGCATCTTCACTTCCTTGTTAAAAGCATCTCATTAAGTTGAATTCTACCAAATTCTTCGATCTAGTATTTTTTTTTTCTTTTTTCTTTTTAAAAAAAAACTTCAAGTTTTCATTTTCTTTTTGAAACCATTCCCAAAGTGACTTGGCACTCTATACGAATCCCCTTGACCTAATTCCTCCCATCTATGCCACATCATATTTCTTATGTTGTCGCACGCTGAGCCTCGAATCAGTATTCCATGTTGTAGAGTGTCTTTAACTTTTCCTGAAGCTGTTCCTTCTTTAAAAGTCCCACAGCATAGCTGTTTGAGAGATGCGCCAAGTCTTCCTTGAACTCGTACAAAAAGAGCCGCAAAGACGAGCACGGCCTCCTCTTTTGCATGTCCCTAAGTCTGTCTAGCACCGTCCTGCCCCAATCATCCCTTTGTTTGATACATGCCCCTCGCTGAATCACAGCCTTTGCGTCGGCCGTCGCTTGTGCGTCCCTATATCTTGGATTCTTCTCCAGTCTGTCGACGATCAAATGCAAGAAATTGGTTCCGGTATGGTGAATATAGCGGCCGTTAAAGGAGGTAAGATTGACGGCAAGATTAAACTTCTTGCTATGATTATCATCTTGAAGGAGGGCCTCAGCAGCAACCTTTTCGGCAATTGTGGTTTTCGGGAAATGAATTTGCAAAAATTCGAACAGCCTGAAATCTCCGTCGAAGCCAATCTGATAGGCAGCGTCGATAGCCTCTTGGCTGACGTGTTCTTTGTACTGGAGAATATTGAATCGAGTACACTTGCGGAAGTTATGACATCGTGCCCATTGATAAAATACAGGGCTGACATCCTGAGGCACGAGCGTCGCTCTTAGTTGAAGAAGAAGATAGTAAAACTTGGAGGGCTGGCGGTCGTGCGCGACGATGCAGTTTCCCAGGAGAGAAAAACCATTAGGCATGGCTGTATTGATGTCTGCACCACGCTCGACAAGTTCCTTGAAGAGGTCTATGAGCCCACCACTGTGTTGTCTTGCACATATAATACGTCCGATAGCCTGAGTCACAGTCCATCCGCTGTTGGATCTCTCATTGATATCTGCTCCTTCCTTGAGAAGCAAGCTAATGACGGCCTTGACAGTGCTGAAAATACATCTTAAATCTGTGGGCATATACAATGCGGCACAAGTCAACGGTGACTGTCTGACAGTAGCATCTGCATGAGAGCCAACGCTGACGCCGCGATCAATGAGGTTCTGCATGACTTCCAAATATCTTCTTCGGATTTCGGGATTCCTTGCCTTGTAGCAGTACATGATGGCTTGCATTAGCGGAGTCCTTCCCAACTCACTCAAACCTTCGATATCACCGCCGTTGTCCATTATATCAACGAACATATCGTAGTTGCCATGTCGTAGCGCGATAAAAAGAGGCGTCTCTCCTCTCGGAATGGGGACGTTGATGATGTTAGAGTAGATTGCAAAATATGATCTGCCTGCCGAGTCTTTGTAACTTCGAGTCTGGTGCGAGGCGAGGATATGTAAAATATTAATACCTCCTGGCTCAGATGTTGGAGCACTCAAATCTTCTTCTTCGTCGGCGAGTGCGGGCGAAGCATGTTTCTCCAACAGCAGGTTGACTACCTCTGAATAACCCATGACAAAGGGGACAAAAAGGGCACGCCACCATGTGTAACGAGAAGCAACAGCCAACTCATTATTCATTATCCTTAACTCAAACACGTGAGAGTCGAGCAAAGATCGTAGATCGCGGAGGAATTCCTTGCCCAAGATGTTGGGGTCAGCGCCATGATCCAAGAGCTTCTTAACGAGATCTGCTCTATTGTTTGCAGCAGCTATATGAAGCGCAGTGCCACAACACACGCCAGGACGACCTTTCCTTCGGCAGTGTACTTTATTCACATCTCCGCCATACTCAAGGGCTAGCTCCAAGATTTTGATGCTTGTTGCTTGACCTCCTCTTGTAGCACGGGCTGATGCAGCCCAGAAGATTGCAGAGGAGCCATTGGATTCAACGTCTCTCCTGTAGAGAAGTGGAGTGATAAAGTTATGAAGAAATGGTGAACACTGAGCTAGGCGGCTAAGTTCCCGCAGGGATAGTCTTTTGGTTATCTCGAGTTTGAGTTCGTTGGGAAGATAAGTAAGACGATCTCGATTAACAATCTTCGATGGGAGAATCTGGTTGTCCTCCGAATGAGCCATAATGACAGCCGTGGACTCTGATGATGAAGCCATAGAGAGCGGCTGAGTGGATAGATTTTTGTATATTTTCTTGTAAGAAGCGTTTGATTTGGAACCGATGGACTGTGAAAGAAAAATAAAAGTTTGAAAGACTTTTGTTTTATATTTCTTGAATAAAGTATTTCTTGAGTAAGATGTTTGATGCTTTTTTGCAAAATTGAAAAAAAAAAAAAAAAGCCGGAAGAAAAAGAAGAGGCGGGTAAGGTGGAGTGGAATGTGAAAAAAAAAAAAGCTGCTGAGAAATGGAGGTGAGTTGATTTTGAGTATGTCAGGCAGAAAGAGAAAATTTGTTGAAAGATGGAAGTTTCCGCCTGATGAGATAATCAATCTCTCCTCTCTCGTTGGAAGTTTGTAAGGAGAATAGGTAAAGTGATATCGAGGCAGTGTTGACAGCTGACAGCTGGTGCTGGAAGAAGAGCGTGGTTATATAAGAGCGACAAGTCGTACAGCAACTTATCCCAAAGCTGTTACAAAGCTCTGCTTGCTAACAAATTTAGAAAGATTTGAAGGTAAAGAAATTAATTCTTCCAGTATGTAATTCTGTTTGCATGGTGGCATTCTGAGAAAACGGAGTTATCCGATGGGGCTAAGAGTTGGTGGGAGGCTGGGACTTGGGAAGCGAATGTGACGAATATCTGAATTTTCCTACTCCTCTTTAGAGGAATCCCTTAGGCATCAACTGTTGGGGTGTACCTTCATGTAGTGAAGGTGATTAATCGGCACGCATCACTAGTTGCTTCTATCAAACTCATCAATTACACTCTGCGGCTTGACAAATGCACCCAAAGAAGTGTACTTGAGGTGATTGATTCCAAACCCTTCTGGACCGCCAATCTGTATGCCTCTCTGGCTTCCTGTCCACTTATCACTTGCTGCCAGTCCCAGCACAGCTACTAGCAGCCCATATCTGTATTCTGGTGTGCCAATGGCTTCGCCGTTTTGCGCATCGATCACAGTGATTAAGTCAGGGGCGATGGCCAAAACATCCTCCTGCTGCTCCTCTTTCCCATCATCTCGTACTTTGAGAGCTGCAATATTTTCGTTTTTGAACGGAATCTTGAGAGTTCCTTGAAATGATGGTGAACTAAGTCCATCTTGCTGTTGGCCGTCATCCTGCCTGACGTCTATTCCTTCAATGAAGCATTCGCCATACACGTAGCCTCCCCTCAGCGTCCTCTCTACGCCTACAATTTTGCCCTTCCACAGCACCCTACCAGCTCCCTTGCCACCACACTCTTCAATGATGGATTCTGCCACATTGTCCACTCTATTCTCCCTTCGAGCACGGGCAACACCTCGCCCGATTCTCCAGGCCTGAGAAATGGTGTGCTCTACAACCCATCGCTTCGTCTCTGCTCCTGTCACCGGTGACTCTGCACACCCTGTATGCGATCCCATCTGCGTGAGAGCGGCTCGAAGAATGCGCTCAACAGCAAGGTCAGAAGTCGCTTTTGGCATAACAACAATATTGCCGTTGCCGTCAGACATGGCAATGGGAGACCAGATAGGAGACCGCTCGTTGAAGACGACAGGGGTAGTCTGCCATTTTGTGGGATATGCTCGTCCCATCCAGTCTCCATCTACAGTTGGTAGGTTCATATTCGTGCTGGCTCCTAATATCATTGGTTGAAGGCCATTCCCACCCCCGATTTCAATAGATATCATGTGAGTAGCAGGCTGAGGACAATTTTTAAATAGCTCCTCTTGAGCCTCTAGAAGCTCATCGGCAGGTAGCTTCTCAATACTGACTGTTGGGCTGCCCATTCCTCCTCCACAGCCAACCTGATCATCGTCGGCAAGGTCATGCGAATTGACAACCCTCACAATTGCACCTTTGCGAAGCTCTTGTTTTAGACGTACCAAGTGAGAATAGGGTGACCCTCCACCCCCAGTACCGAGGATGTAACAGCCAGTTGCGATCCAATCGGCGTCTGTCTCCGAGATATACCAAACACGATTTTTTACTGCTGGTTTATATGCAGATATATCAACCTCCTTCTCTAGCTGTCCCTTGAGCTCGGCATCTGGCCTCTTGGCTAGTTTTTCGTACTGGCTCATATCGATGTCAATTTCTCCATCTTCTGTTTCTTGAGCCACTGGAGCAACTAGAGCTTCGGCTCTTCCGAAGTCAAAATCGCCGGCAGCGCGAACGATAAATCTCGTTTTATGGGCAATATACTACACGTAATGTATCATCAGCAACAGTAGCCTTGTTTCAATCTTTTCAAGCACGGGCTTCTTACTTGGAGCGGCAGAGTCTCCTTTTCAACTACCTCCACGGATGTGGGAGAAGCTCCAACCGATATAGTCTTTGCAATTGCCTCTTTGCTAATTTCTTCCAAAAGCTGAGCTATGGTTTTCGACTCAGTGGATTTGACAGTATCCACCACTGCACTGACCCTGGCCATGGCAGCTCCAATTGCGTTTGCAACTTGTGACCACTTCGGCTTCAACACTCTGCTTGCGCCTTTGAGTTCATCAGGTGATAGTATTGCTCCGCCACCAACGAGCAACACTGGAATGTCCTCGGGAGAAGTCTTCATGGTGTCAATTGCCTTTTCAATTTTGCCCTTAACTACGTCCTTGAATAAACCAAGCTGCTCGCTGGTAAGTGAATTCTTCACTAGGTCTGCATTGCCTATCTTCAAATCGGGATTTATCAGCACTGTGTAGTCTGTTGCAGTGACAATACTGCCACCGAATATGACGGATTCTTGCTTAAGCTTGTGCCCAACGCTGTCCGGGCCGACAGTCAAGCTTTTGTCATTTCTGACGATGGACCCTCCCCCGAGACCTATACTCTTAATATCTGGACATGAAAAGTTCATTCTGATGCCCGCAAGATCGCTATAAGCAGCCTGCTGGCGGGGGAAGCCATTTGCATGAAGTAGTCCAACGTCCGTCGTAGTACCCCCAATATCAACGACCATGACTGCTTCAGATATCTGGCCCTGTGCAAGGAATGCTGCGCCTCTCATGCTGTTCGTCGGGCCACTTGAGAAGGTCCTGATGGGTAGATTGGCTGCCATCTCCCCTGATAAGACTGTGCCGTCGTTCTGAGTAATAAAAACAGGGCAATGCAAACCGAGACGCTTGATTGGCTCTTGGAAAGATCTAATTGTTTTCCTTGCAAAGGAAAGGATAGAAGCGTTTAGAATAGCTGCATTTTCGCGCTCCAAGAATCCTAGGTTGGCGATATCTTTAGAACACACAACATTGCAACCCGGTAACTCAGCCATGATAATATCTGCGGCTCGCTGCTCCTGTCTTTCCACTGTGTCTATGGGGCTAAACACGCCATTGACAACAATGCTCTTGATACCCTTTTCACGAATAATGGCGCACTGTTCTTTAATCTCCCTCTCATCAATATCGGATATGAGAGTCCCGTCCACCTCCAAACCACCCTTGAGCAGCGCATAGTGACCCAAGATCATCCGTCTCATATCATCTGGCCAATCCACACATGGTGGAGCATGTTTAGAAAAGGGACCACAGAGCCTGATAACAGCTACTGTAGATAGCCGAGAAGCGTCTCTCTCAATAACGGCATTGACGAAGTGAGTCGTCCCAATGGTCACACTCGCAACTTGGCTTGGCTCAATGGCCGCAGATTTGAACATGGCGGTAATGGCATCATTGATACCAATGCTAGGGTTTGTTGTAGTAGGGGCTTTGTGCCATGCTAAGATACCTTTATCCGGTGATGATGCCCGGAGAGGATCTAGGATGACGCCGTCTGTGTTGGTACCGCCAACATCGACTCCTATGCGGAGGTGCTTGGAGATGCTCTCAGAAGGCATGCTGTGTAATTTTGGCTACTACTTTAAACGAATAGAGTTGGGGGGGTTTTTATAATAAGATGCAACTATCAGAAGATCATATAAGATGGGAGAAAGTGTCTCTATCAATAGACAAATGCTAGGGGGCTGAGTTCCCAATTGCGGAGATGGGTGGGGTATGATCAATAGTCTACCTATCTATTGTGTTATGATGAGATATTTCTATGAAACACGTCCTGATCTCTGCTTGTCCGTTACAAATACTTGAGCAGAGAATCTGACATTAGGTAGTACTAAAGAATAGCGAGTGTCTGGGTATCTATGTCTTAGATCAAGTAGCATTATAAGTAAACTAAGTAAAGGCAGATAGATCAGTGCTGCAGATAGGCGCTTTAGTCAGGTATCAATAGCTATTAATACTACCTAGTAGTTATAGAATTGTCTACTAAAAAGGTTCTATAGTAGACTAAGGTAGTTACTGTAGGTACTCAATAGCTCTTCAACTTCTCACTGGCACTTGAGTTATAAGCAAATAGGGATTACAGTGGATTGGTGCTCGAGATGCAGAAAAGTAGGTTGCCGCAAGGGATATGAAAGACTGCCTATCTGCCTATCTATTTGTAATGCTTGCATGCCTATTTGCCACATATATCCTTTTTCTTTTTTTATATCCTCTAAATTTATGTTTTCTTTTGGGCATCTTTGTCTGGCGTTTACACGGTGGTCACCTGAATCTCTTTGCTTTATCGAGATGTGGTGGTCACTATAGTGGCAAAGTGGGTTATGAAGTACAGTACAAAGTACAAGTGACATATCGCTCAAAGTAGTATGCTGACTCATCGCGATTTTTGTCGCCAACGCATGCGCAGCATCATTGATAATGAGGAGCTTTGGAGAGGGACAAGCTTTGGTGCTTTGAATCAAACAAGGCTGCGTCAGCCGACCATCAAATGACTTTGACCAAGCACCACAATAACGCATCCTAGGCTACGAGATTTGATCGCGCCACTGCGTACGCAAGCAATTACATACGCCTGTTCATTCTTTAAATTCGGTGCAGCTTCGAGGTTTGTTCGTCAGAATATTCTAAATTTGCAATGCCCCGCGACTGAATAATTTCAAAACAGCTGCAGCCGTCTCTCGAGCCCTCCATGCCCTTCTTAGGCTTTCCCTTCCACAAAAACTCCGTCTAGCAGACTAAACCGACAACGACTCTACAGTTCTTTTGTTTTTTTTTCTTAATCCTCTTCCTTGTTATAGATACGTCAACAATAATTTCATCGATAATACAGTCGAGTTTGGGCTAGATTTGCCTTTGCTGCGCTTTTGGCCTCTCGAGATCTAGATTGGCAGCGGTCCGTTCGCCTACCCCTCTACCTCGACACGACTTTGAACGATTTCTTTCCATCCAAGAGAAAATACATCACCTTGAGAGTTCCCGAAATTATTATGGCGGGTAGATACAACCTAAGGTCGCAAGACCCCGAGCCCAATACCTATGCTGCGTTGCCGGGGACGCAATCCGAGTTTGTTCCACACAACTTGACGCCAATGAAGTCTAGCCTTGTCGGAAGAGAAACAGTTGGTATGCTAGTATTCATATCGTCAAATTGAATTATTCAAACTAACTATTTGACAGGATGCCACCCAAGTCGCTGGATATATGAGTTAACCAATAACAACTTTACTGTCTGCGACCTCTTCGAACGAGCGCGGCGGGCTAAACTGGATAGTCACTATACTTGGGATCACCCCCATAGGCTAGTCATCAATGGAAATCAATCCCTCTCAACTTCTTCGTCCAAGGTTCTGTCTGCAATTTGTCTGGACTGCCATTTCCACTTCATCTTCCGGGTTGAGTGGGAACACCAGCAATCCGATTTCTTATGCCATCACAGCCAGGGACAATGGCCCGTCGGAGATACTCAGTTTCCTTGGCATCATTTAGTTTGGGTTTGTACAGATGAAGATGCCAACATCACACGAGATCGGTCGAAATACTACCCGTTATTAGCTCGCGAATACTTTGTCTGCTCAGCTCCTCCGTGCACGTTCCAAATAACACTCGAAATTTCGGAGCCTCGTATGCCTTCATGGTGGGTGAAACTATTGCTGGACCACGAGGCTATTCTTCAGCAGTTAAACGCCGCGAGGGAAGACGAACCGGAGCGATATGAAAGTGCAACAGATGACTGGGCCCACCAGGCCCCCTCCAATTTGAACACATACTTGAAGAATCTTTTAGAGTCAACTCCTGAATTGGTCAGGAGTATATCCAAACGGAATAAGAGATTCTCTGTTCTATTCGGTCCACGTTGTTTTGCCATATTTCGAGAACTTGAGTTCAAAGAGCAGACTGATGTTCGCGAGGGGGTGGACGAAGGATCATTTACTCCAACAGCTCCGCCACCAGCAGAAGGTCTATCTGGCAGTACAGAAACCGGTACATATCGTGCCTACCTTGAGGATGTGCGTTCTGAGGTTCAGAATCTCATATTCACCGGTAGCACTGCAGAACGCCCAACTTTTTGTACCACTGCTTTACATAACCACCTAGGCTGTGCTGAGGTTCAAGATGTTAGCGCAAACGCATTGGTGAACTTGGAACGATATAAACTTTTAGGAGTTCTACCCACTCAATCGCGGGAGATTATTGTCAATGCCTATAAGCGGCAGTGGGAACTTGCCCCTACTAAGCGAAGGGGTCTGGTGGAAAGCTTAATGGCAATTGCGAATGATACTGGTGATGACCTTCTATCTGACTATGCTATTACTCAATCATCTGTTTTTGAGAATCAGCTCCAAACACACAGTAGTGGTGACGATGATGGACTTGTGCCTCAAGCACTGGATTTCCTCGGACTGAGTCCACCAAATAACTATAGCGCGGAGGCCTTGATACACGCATTTAGAGGGAAACTTGCGCGAGACCCATCTGATGCAGGCACTGCAAGAAACATGCTTTTACTGATTGCTCAAGCATCAACTGATGATTCTTATCAGATGACGCTGCTTATGGAAGCTGACACTAAGATGTCGCTGGAGACGTCAAAGGCAGTCCTTGGATTAGAGACAGTGGATGGGCCATGGCAGAATACAGTTGATGCCACTAAAGCAAAGGTAAGTGGATGCGATCTGACCTTATTTACATTGAGAGATATATGTATATGTATATGTCTTCACTATTTCACAATAACTAAAACTTATTTCTTTCTCTTTTAAGACTGCTACTAACAGAGGCTTTTTCTTTTCTTCTTTAGCTGGACGGAAGCACTTCAAATGAGGCCAAAACTGTGTTTCTTGACGCATTGGATTCAATTGCTGAGCACACATCTTCACCTTCGCTTAAACAGGCAGTCCTGGAGCTTCGCCATGCACAGGGCTTCAGTAATTCAGATGTCGGTGCTAGCGATCCGAAAGCGGCTAACTTCAATCTTCCTGTTGGCTTGCACAATATCGGCAATACCTGTTATTTGAACAGCTTACTTCAATACCTTTTCACAGTGAAACCTATCCGAGATATCGTATTCAATTATGATAGCTTGCGATTAGATCTGACGGATGAGAACATACAATCACGTCGCCTTGGGGGAAATAAAATGCAAATGGACCGAGGAGAGGCTGTCGTAGCGCAGGCATGTAAGTGCAGACACCATTTTCAGAATTGTCATGTTTCACTAGTTTTACAGCTATTAACTAACATTATCATAGTTGCGGAAGAAATGGCCACCTTGTTTGAAAATCTTCGAACTTCCGATAAGACCGCTACTCGGCCATCTCAGAGACTCGCAAACGCAGTTCTATTGTCTACGCATACGCTTCTGTCTAGTCCAAAGCAACCCTCTGAGACACCTGCATCTTCGAATCCTCCACCACTGCCTGCCCGCCCATCACCTGCCCCCCCTACGATAAGCCGTGAGGATATCAACATGGTAAACGTATCTGTTCAGGCTGTATCAGACTCGCTCGAAACTCAGAGCAGTTCTAGCACCCAAACGCTTGTCGACCAAGATGATGCACGCTCAGATCGCTCATATGAGAAAGTCGAGACAGTGGTAGAAGAAGCAAGTAATCAGCTACAATCTGTTCCAGTAATTGTGGGGGACTCAGGAGACGACACTATAATGACGGAAGCTCCCCGAAATGATAAGAAGTCGACTCTTCCTATGGATCTAGACGATTCTAACGAGACAGCCATTAGTGCTGGGCAAGGTAATCTTGATATCGACATGGTTGATGTAGAGAAACCAGAAACAGTGGACCAAAAGGTGCTCAATGCCCTTGAGCACCAAAAGAGATCTTCAGGAACGGACCAACAAGATGTTGAAGAAGTCATGGGTAGCATTATCAACCGCCTCCAGGCTGCGATTCGTCCAAGTTCGACTGATGAGACATCGGGTATACAGCTGGAAAAGATTATGGAAACTTTCTTCGTTACAACCGTCAACTACACCAAAAAGTTTGATGAAAAGGAGTATCAGCATGAAATTAGTTTCGATCGATCAATTACGGCATTCCCCGCTGCCGAAGGTCCTTGTTCGTTGTACGACGCCCTTGGAAGAAACTTTGATCAGCAGATTTTGGAAGAAAGCAAGCTTTCTCGATATACTGCTATTAAGACACTGCCGCCGGTCTTACACGTTCTGATTCAGCGCTCACAGTCCATGGGTAGCAAAAACGGCAACCCTGTTGTAATTCCCGAGACACTATACCTCGATCGATACATGGAAGCCCCTCATGATTCGCCTATCTTCCGGCGCAGAGTACAAGACTGGATTACTGCCGATCGTATCATTGATCTAAAATCACAGTTGGCAAAGGTGGAGACCAATCCTAATTACATGACATTCCTACAGACCTATGAGGATGGAGATCGAATTCCGGACAATGCAGCTATTTCCAACGGGGCTAATGAACTCACAAAACAACAGGAAACCCCGTCTGAAAATAATTGGGATTTTGATGGACCGGTAGAAGATGACTTCCTGCTCATAACACCGACAAATACTGATAAAGACGTGGCATCTGGATCGGCCAACAAAATAACAGATATTCAGAAGACGCATACTGCAGTGCGGGAAATGATGGAAAAAGAATTGCAACAGCGGCAAGAAGAACTAGAGGAAAGTTTAAGCGGCCAGAAACATATATCGTACCGCCTGCATGCCGTTATCTGCCATCGCGGCCACCTGACCTCTGGGCACTATTGGGTCTGGATTCACGATTTTGAAGCCAATGTTTGGCGATGGTATAATGATGCTGATGTAAAAGAGAACAAAGACACTGCAGAAGTATTGCAGACTCTGAGCACAAGTGGCGAGCCGTATTTCCTCTGCTACGTACGCGATGAAGACAAGGATCAATACGTCAGTGTCCCCCCAAGAGAGCCTCCCCAGGCAGAAGAAGAAAAAGAAGAAGAAGAAAAGATAGAAAAAGAGTCGGTTATCGAGACTGAGTTAGTGTTCCCAGTGGCGGACAGGGATGGGGGTGTCCCCGTCATAGACGAACGGCTAGAGAATGGTCTAGAGAGTGTTCCTGCGGTAGATGCCGTGGCTCAAGAGCCACAAGATCCTCAGAAGACTGTTGTTATGACCGACACAACTCTATCTCATGAGGATATACAGTAAAAAGAAGATTTTTTTCTCTTATCTGGTGTATTTTATGAGACATATCAGTTGCTTGGGAGTGTGAGGTAGCATGGCATAACAAAGGAAGGAAAAAAGGCGTAAGGTATACCATAAGAGACTTAAAGAGCAGGTATTGCTGTACTTAGAATAAGCATGCCATTGTCTAAATAGCTAACATTATGATAAGATGATTAAAAAGACGCTGTAATGGTTCCCAGAGAATATGCGTAGTAAATAGAATTATATGGAAGACCCCTCTGTCCCAAATTATCGTGAGACGGTATCATGGCCTTGTTTTTATTTCTTCTTTCTTTTTTTTTCTTTTTTTTTTTTATGTATTTTGAATATTCTTATCGTGACTCTATTTTACCGTCCCCTAAATACTGGCTTTCTTTTCTCTTGGAATGCTTTCAGAGCCTCATTCCTGTCTTCGGTATCTACAACTCTCATATACATTTCATTCTCTTTCTCTTCTCTAGCCCAGCTTACAGCCTGTAAACCAGCACGGATGGCAACGGGTCCTCCTTCACAGATTTCCTGCGCTAACCTGACAGCTTCGGAGAGGGTAGATTTGCGCGCAACCTGCAGGATTTCCGACCCATCGCGCTCATCTTCGGGGAGGACCTCGACGAGGCGGTCTGCAATGCCGAGGAAGTACGCCTCTGGAGCGGCGACACGGCGGCCGGTGAGGATGAGGTCGCGGGCACGAGAGAGGCCGATAAGAGCGGGGAGTCGGAAGGTACCTCCAGCGCCGGGGATAATGCCGAGTCTGGTCTCAGGTAGACCGACGGTAGCATTGGAAGATAGAACACGGAAATTGGTAGAGAGCGCGAGTTCGAGGCCACCGCCGAGGGCAAGAGAAGAGATGGCAGATATTGTTGGAATTTGTAGGTTGGAAAGATCGGAGAAGGCGCCGCGAAGATTTGTAAGAAAGTTGGCAGTTCTACGAAGTTGCGTATAGATGAGATATTAGCAAAAAAAAAAAAAAAAAAAAAAAAAAAAAAAAAAAAAAAAAAAAAAAGATCCGAAAGGAGACAACAACAACAAGGTATTGGGCATGTACACTATACACTCACTCTTCTGGTGTAAAGCCACGCCGTTCTTTCAAATCAGCGCCAGCGCAGAAGCACGTATCAATAGCACTGGCAAGGATGAGAGCCCTCGTCGGGCCCTTCTCATCTATACCCGCCGACCCGCCGAAACGCTTCGCAGGAGGCAGTTCCTCGCCATTAGGACCATATTGATTCTGCACGTCGTGAATCTCTGCGCGTAGAGAATCCAATAGAGCCTTGGAAATAGCGTTTCGAGCCTGAGGACGGTTAAGTTCGAGGATACGGATGTGACCGCTTGAGGCGGCGGGGAGGTTGGTGATACGGATGAGGGGCTCGGCGGTGGAATACAGGCGACGGCGGGAGGAAGTGAGGAGGAAGCTAAGAGAGGAAGAAGGGCGAATTCGAGGAGGCATTGTTTGCTGTTATGCGATTTATCTATAGGGGCGACTGGGGGAGGTGGAATTGGTGATTTTGGGAGGGTTGAAAGAAAGGAAAATAGCGAAGCTGCGATTTGAAGATTAGTTTATAAGAAGAAGCGGCTTAACTTGTGACGTCGATGGCTATGAGCCGAGCTTTTTGGTGCGGCTTATATCGGTATTATATTATAATGCATTGCACTTAGATGAATTGCAGCTGGAGACACATAAGGGTTTCAACATTAAATGCAAGACGTTTTACATATTGGCTTAATTAATTATGTTTTCATACGAAAAAGATAATTCTTTAATTAAGAAAATGCAAAGGCTCAAAAGGGAAAAAATAGTCTGTATCCATCCAATAAAGGCATTTGCACACACACAAAGCCGAATAGGCATAGCGCATTTTCATATATGGAAGTAATATTTTCTTACTTTGGTGTGCTTGGGACAACCCAAGATTCATTCCCCTTTTAACATAGTGCAAAAAAAAAAAGAACAAGGTCTTTATTTGAATAATAATGGCAACAATATATCAAATAGATATCACGACGCGAGCTGCTGTGGCTGGTTTGAGAACTCTAATTGGCTGAAGTCCTGTAGACATTGCTTTTACTCCCAGGGGTTCGAGTCTATGCCTGTGCTATCAAAACTGGCTTTGATCCTTTTGGCTGGTTCTTGAAGACCAAACTAGTCATGCTATTTTTTGCTAATCTTCCTTGTATTGTTGTATTGGAAGGTGTGCTCCTAAAATATAGCAAAGGTTATGAACCTCATAATTAATATCATTCAGCGCAGTGGTGGTGAAGAACATGAGTTGAAGCTTAAGGAAAATGTTCAAACTATGCAATCTAGACTAGCTGGCCTATTGAACAGTCAACGCGAAAGCCCAGTTAGCGAAGTAGATGAGAACAGCATGACTTTGTCAGTACGTACTCTAACCTGTTACTAGGTGATATAAGCTGGAAAGATGGGGAAGATTTGCTTGCATGTATTGTATCTATGTGCTGCCATATCCTCCACCTGCAAGGCCATGCTCAGTCAGAAGAAGAAGAAGTACAAGGCTGCGAACGCATCTAATAATGCGTATGGGTCGATGTTATTCACGCCTATGATAATACTGGCCTCTGATACAATATACGGTACGAAATATCAGCTGCTATTGTTCTACTTCGAACGCATTGGAAGCGGGCCGACCCGAGAGACGCCCCACGGCTACTATTATGCACTATCTTTCTACCCTACCTTAATCGTTAACAAAGAACTCTATTAGCCTTGATTGATTTAAAAGATTTGTCGATTATCATAGTTGATTTTAAGTCAAATTCTTTTTCAGCTGTTCAAGATTTTCAAATGCGATATTTGAAAATGCGTCTTCTGCTTTTCTCCTACGTCGCTCTCCTCTACCAAATATCATCACCCTTTTGCGTGGCATTAGGCTTGCTTGACCAGCGCACAACTACAGGGTATTTGGTCCGTGTATAAAGTGATTGAGCTTTCTTAAGGACCAGATTCCGCCCGCATATTATGAATACAAACAATGATAGATGCTTATTTTATCCAAGCTGTGATAGTGAAGATGCCCAAGTCTTACTAAACCCAGAATGGTGCAACTCTTCATGCCGGTCACCCATTAAACATCTCCCTTGCTGCCAATCGCGTTAATCTGGGGGAGGCGCAGCACTGCAACGTCGTTCTAGAGCCGCTATCTGGATCACAAGGTTTAAAAACCATCCTTGCAGCATCTGCTTTCATATCTTATCAACCCTGTCTTGGCTATATGTAAGTACATACATACATACTCGTATGTGACTGACCTGAGCTACAGACTCGTAAACTCTACGTTGATCTTCTCAAATAGAATCTCCGGCTAATGGGCTGGGGTTCGTCTTGTCCAGCGCCCGCCAAGGCTATTTAATGGACAAGATGCCTGTTTCTCTCGAGAGTCTCAATTGGCCGAAATCGACCTGGTCGCCTATCGTATTGACCCACTAATACTTGAATGGATGACAACAAATCACTTACTTAAGGATTCTAACGAGAACGGCGAGATATTACTTGTAACAACTTCTGCCAGCCTCACCGACCTTCGTTTTTCCCCCTGTGCTACCCTTGGCCCTGGAGGAATGACTCTCGTTGCAAAGCCATTGACAAAGACTGGCAAGGCCTATTCTATTTTGATTATTTGATTAACCAGCTTGCTTGTCACTCCCCCAAATAAAAATTAAAAAAAAAAAAGGCACCAATAGGGCGCTTATGGTGTTCCAAAAGTTGATCCTAATAGTGGCGTGCTGAGCCCCCGGACAGGCGGTCGGTCATTTGGGAGAGGAACAATGGCATTGGCTAGTGGCCCAAGTCCATCTCTTGTTGTTTCCACATCTATTATTGCAGCGGCGGCTGCCACAGCATCATCTCCTTTGCCGCTCACAGTCATCCTCCAACCCAGCATAGGAGGATCATTGAATTTTTTCCCCTTCCGCGACCTGGCCACGATCGGAAATACAAACAATGATGCCTTCAGCTTTAGGGATCTCATCAAGGAAAGCATTGACGGCGATCAGAGCATATTGCTCTTCAGCACCGGCTGTGAGATTGATGGCGTAGAGGATTGTACTCGCGCTTGCAATAATACTGATACCTTTTTCGGCTCTCTCGAGGCGTTTTATAATTGCATAGCGCTGGCTTCCATTACTCACCGGACTCATGATACTCAAAACTACTATATCAGCTCCGAGGCGGAGCAAAATGCCAGCAGTATCATGGGCTCCAGCAGCATTGCCGACTTCGACTATAAGTCTACTCTCGACTCTTTTATATCTTGCGCCCAGGCATCTTGTGGGAGTGACTTGTTAAGTGTATCATGCGATCCCTCTATCAAGGCACTCTCCATGGATGAATCTAATGCCACTCAAATATTTGAAGCGATGGATACCTTTTGCCCAGATATTCCAGCCAATATCGATCCTGATATATTTGGACCCGGAGTAAGGCCCATCCATCCATTTCCAGCGAGATATTTCGCAATGCCCAAGAAAGAAAGAAGAAGGAAAGACAGAAAACATATTGTAGAGTTCAAGTAATAACTAACATTTTGTGTTTGGCACAGGTGCTAATCTCCTATGTGCTTCAAGTATGCTTCTCAGGATCGCTGTATTTGGCCGTTCAAGCATTTAGCATTTGGGCACGCCACACCGAAAAGAAGCGAGAGCCATTCAGCCTCACCCGTGCCCAGTCGCTAATCTGGAGAGATACATCCACCTTGTCGCGAACCAGCGTGGCCATGGCCACAACCCTAGTCGAATTCCAAGAAGCCCAGTGCTGGTTCGTGTTTGCCTTGCAGATTGCGTCTATCCTCGCCATTGTCATCAATTCTCAGGAGGGTACGTTTTGGGGCGAAATCATTGTCAATGGCGCTGTTGCTTTTCACGTCAGTCTTAACGGCGTCCTGCCCATGTTTCTAGTTCAAGTGTGTCTTCACAATGAAGGTATTCGCAACTGGCATACATTTCTAGGCTTTGCTGCAGAATATCTATTGGCAATTATTGCATCATCACAAAAGATTAGCTTTTCGTCTACTTTTAATACCTTCAAGCAGCAGCATAGCATCGCAGCATGCGGAGGCAATCCAAGCCCACGAACGTATTGCGCTGCAACGCATGGGGTTTCTGGCCTACATTTAACATTCTTTCCTCATCCGCTTCTTTACAAGATTGTGTTTTTGGGTCTGGATAGCATTGCTTTCCTGGCACTCGCCATTGACCAGCTAAGTTGGACGCTGCGAAAACACAGACGGACGAAACATCTCAGATTCGGTAGCTGGACGCCCGGTCGATGGCCTGAGAACAAATTTCAACCTCGATGGAAGAAATTTACCGTGTATTTTTGGAGAGGCCTGGAAGTGGCCTATTTCATCATTAACATTTTATACATGATTTCACTCGTCAGAGTAATCAGTGCGAAGAGTTTTGAGGCAAATAAGTGGTCATATGGGCAAATCATTGCCATTACCTGTTGGGGTCCCGTCATTGTCAAGCTGATAGATCTCATCGTGTGTACGTCTACTCATCCCTCCTCCTTCTTCTTCTTCTTCTCCCCCCTTTTCATCGTTGCTTCTGGCTTTCTTTCTCAATAAATTATCTAATCATCCTTTTCTTCTTCTTTGCAGCCGGACCACCAAAGAACGGCGAGGGCCTCAACTCTGGACCGCCACGCCTACGTATAGATAATATTATTAATCATAGACTGATAAAGGAATGCGACGATGAAGAAACGCTTGAACCCAAGCTGCAGGCGACAGAAACGATGTTCTCCCGGCATGAGACACTATTTTCAAGAACCGAGACGGATTTGTCTCAGATGTAAGAAGAGATGGGGAGGGATATGTTTCAATGTTTTGTACGAGTTTTGTTGGATAATGACTAATGCCGTCATGATTAATGTAATGTCACTGTTATGCATATGTACGAAGTAGACGAGTTATTAGAAAGAAATCGTTATAATGTTGATGACGGGGATGATTGAATAGGTATAATAAAATGGCGGAAGATATTGATAATAGTACATAGTATCGATCAAACGACACACTCTCTTATTTCTCGACAAGAAGTGAATCAGGACGGTTTAGGCGGATCAGTTGTGTCGTATTTACTCGGCACAAACTGATAACTCACATTCTCGCGCTCCCTCAAAAAGTAGTCAACTCTCTCATCTTTGCTGAGGCCCGCCACCGCAGTGCCATTCCTTCGTAGCTGACCTCCTATCGCACCGTTCTGATCCGCTGCCCATCCAATATATTGCACGCCAGCAGCTTCGGCACGATTCGTCTGCGCTATGGCGCCCACCAGGCAAATCAGCACTAACACAGAGGCGAACACTCCATGCGACATATACACAGGCTCGCTTGATTTCCCCTCCTGGGCCTCTCGCCATCGCTCCCAATCTTCCCATGTGGCATTATTAGCGGCGCTGCCCTCCTGATGGCGCCAGCTTCTATCAATGTCGCGAAGCGATGTGGCACGACCGCCATGAGACCATCCTAGACCATAGGCGTCATACAAACGGCGTTTAGACGAATCACCGAGTAGCTCATTGGCGGCGACGATCATACGATATCGTTCGATGCGGGTAGTGTGGGGAAGTTTCTCGATGTGCGATGATGAAGATGAGGGAAACGATGAGTCGGAATGATGGTGATGGTGATGGTGATGATGGTGATGGTGATGGCGAGTGTCAGGATGGTAGAGCTTGACAAGTTGATAGAATCGTCGCTTATCGTAGACGGCACCTTTAGCAATGCCAAGTACTTGGTATGGCGTCGGACGTGGTGATTTAGGCCATTCAGGAATATTATCGTCGGGTGGTGATTTTGAATCAGACCGTTTCCTCTCATTCGTATCCTGTATGGTCGCATATCGCCTTTTTAATCTCTTGCACGGAGGCGATGAAGACCGAACGCATAATGGAACATGATGAGCGCTGCAGAGGGGAGAAACAAGTGAAGGGAGGATGACGACAGATGGTTTAATGGCCATGATTTCGACAGTTTACAGAATCAATTATAGGAGCGAAAATTATAAATATGAGAGCATTTCTGTCGTCCGGCCAGCTAGTAGTAGCCTTTTGTCCTCGAGCGTGGTTGAAGCAGATTGATGCAAGATTGGGGCGTTATGAAGAGATATGTACTGTAAAAGGTACGGAGTACTAGGTAGGTATAAATTGTAGTCGCAAATCATGCGCACGAGATAAAAGCTGCAGGTATGAAGTCACGCTGCTCCCCGCTATGCCTTTGGCAGCTGTGGTGTGGGGATTTAGGCCATTCTGACACTGAAAGAATGCTCTAATATCATCAGCAGCTCCATGCGCTTGGTTCATGGTGCAAAATAGAGCTGTGGCATGACAGGTTGTACGGCGAGATGGCCGAGTTGGTTATGGCGTCAGGTTAAGGCTACCTTAACAGCAATTCCTGGTGGAGCAATCCGCGTGGGTTCGAGTCCCACTCTCGTCAATTTTTTTTTCGTTGGTTTAATATTATTTTTGGTGTCTTCTGTTTACATGATTTTTCTTCTTTTTTCTTTTTAAACCATGTTCATGGAAAGATATATTTGTCATCAATCTGCTTCATAGAAACAAAAACAAAAAAAAAAAAAAAAAAAAAAAAAAAAAAAAAAAAAAAAAAAAAAAAAAAAAAAAACCAGTTTATAAAGCTCACTTCAACTCCAAAATGGGAGATCGCTCGGGATCGCACTAATAATACTCTATAAAAGCACGCAACCCCAAAAACCAGCACCAACGTACCTACATAAGAATGTAAGGTCGGAAAACTAATTCAAATGAAAAACACAAGATATGTCTCATTTGGCCAATGGCTTCTTTGGTCTTCCCGATCTTGGTGCATCCGCGACGTGTTCCATCAACACAGGTTTGCCAGGCACGAATCCCCTCTTTCGAGCTCTCCCCAGCAGCTTATTGAAAGCGACGCGTTTGATGCCGCACTTGATTTTAATGTCCTTGGACTTTACGCCTTCGCTATAGAGAGCTAGTGCAGCGGCTCTAGCAGCGATTGATGATGAAGGACCTCTTCTAATGCGGCCCATGGTAACGGTTGCATCATCTTCTTCTTGAGGAGGACCTTGATTGAGAAGAGCATTGTGAGATCCAATAAGAGGAGGGTAAAGAAGTGGCGCATTAACAGCGGGAGCGGGAACAGTAGTGGCAGTAGTAGGAGAAATAGTAATAGTAGGAGTAGGAGCAGTTTCGGTGTCGAATGCGCTTGAAGCCCCTGGTGGAGGATCAGTGGCGGCGGCTGGTATTGTGGGGATACTAGTAGTTGGATCTTTTGCCTGTTGAGGCTGGGGGCTTTGATGCTGACGATGATCCATGTTGCATGAAGCTTAACCAGTATGTATCGGTTGAGCGAAGCGCGAAAAGGCCTTTGATGTTGGTGAGAGTTATAAAGTGTTACTACCAAAGTAAGTACGTAGTAGCACCTCGTTACCTAGGTAGGTACAGGTAGTGGTAGATGCGCCGAAAGGCCTCTATGGTAAGTACATAGTTGGAGTTGGTTAGCGAAAGCCTCGTTTGGTAGTGACTTGTGCTACTAGAGGAACCATCTACAGCTGTATATTATGCGTTCATCAAGTACCAGTTCATCAAGTACCAATATGAGAGTTCTATAGTTGATCTACCCCCACTAAACCTTTCTAAAGCATCCGGTAATAGCGGTGATTCTTGGAGCGCTGGCTTTTTTGTCTTCAAGTCGGCGGCACAACTGCCGGTTTCTGTCTCTGATTTAGTTTCTATGAGCCAATACTCTCCTCACTAACTTGTCTATCTACCTCTCATGACATGCCAAGCTTTGAAGCACGAGATGCAATTCCTCTTATGGCCAAAATCATGGCACACGGCTGTCACCTGCAAAGATGAATCTTCATCAGAGGAGAAAGTAACGAGGTGTCCTGTTGATACTTTTATGCCCTCTGACGCATCCGAGTTGCATTGACCTAGGTGACAACTAAGACAGAGTGCCTAGTGCTAGTGGTCAGCATCCTCATCCTTTCTTTCTCACCTTGACAACCAATGAAACTATGTAGAACCCTTTCTCGGCTCTTCAGGCTTCTGGCCAGCCGATTCCTAAGGCTTTCTCCCGATATCACAACAAAAGTGGCACTGCATTTCCACTACTTAACTTTAACGGTCTTGGTATATTATGACTTCCTTATTTTTTTTTTTTGGTTGTTGTTTCGGCATCTGCAGGTCTGCTGACGCTCATTCGCGATGCGGGCTTGCCAGCTGATCGCGGGCCCCCCCTGCTCAGCCTTCGCCCCCCTTGGAAACGCCCGGTTGGCTGAGTTTTTCCTCCTCCACATCGTCACTCAAGCTAGCCAGGCGGCGATGTGTCAGAAGAGAGGATGGTCTTAACCTGGTTTGGGTGGTTGAAAGGTGCTCGCTATTTTGCTGGGCAGCTGGGCCATGTGATGATATTCCTCGTGGGGGATTTTGCGGGTGCCTGCAGCGGAGCGTAGGTGGGCTTTGGGGATGGCCTGGTATAAGAGATGAAATGTCGCGAAAGCGAGAGGAGAAAAAAAAATTATCATTTGATTTAATAAAAAAAAATAAGTATATGTTTGCTTAGCCCACCACCATTATATATGGTGTTTTGTATTTCTCAGCTTGTTTTCAGCCCTATCCCTATCTATCTATCTATCTATCTACGGAATGTACATGAGAGTACATGCCACGGCTTTGATCTCTAACTAGGTATCTTTGAAGCCGTAGTGACGCATAGCGCTACTTTTATTTACTCGACCTCGACAAAGCAGTACCTACTGGTATATATACCTGATATATATATACCTGATATATATATATATATATAGTATATAGCAACCCAACCTCGCTTTCCTTCTGCCGCTTTGCATATACTTGATGCCATGAAACCACCAAAGCGCAACAATGGCGGACCATCCACATCCTTCATCATGAGCTCCGTTACTGAGTTCTATCGCTCACAAATTGGCGGCGAGTCCGTCATCAACTACGCCTATACTGACCTCCCTTGGCGCCTCCTCGCAAAAGATACCTACTATTTCTTCGTCTACATTTGGGCCTTACCATGGGTTCTCTTCCCTATCCATCCCTTCAACTCTGGCGAGTTCGATGAGCTGTATCCATCACGAATGAACGCCTTTTGTCTCACCGTCCATCTCTATTTAATCATTACCCAACTTACTTTCCTCACCGCCTTGCCGCTTGCCTTATTATTCCCGGCCTGGATAGGTATCGCTGGCATTGTTGGCTTCCATTTACTGAACCGGCTGGTTTGTATGCTGTTAAATGGCAGAGATATCATATTTCACTCTGATGAAAAGTATGCCAAGCCACGGCCGGAACATGAACAGGAGCAATGGATCTTTTTGAATGGCGTCTGTTGTGGGTAAGAAAAATGAATAACTTATCACTGATAAAATAAAAATTATGAAAAGTTATTTCGTTCGTTTCTAACTCGAGTCATTCTTATTAGGGAGCACTGGATGAGAATGAATCTGAATCGCTTAGCACTTACTTTTGGTCGCCCCATTCTCGGCATTCACAACCGCACGTCTGGCCTTGTTTTCGATGTCATTGAGTGTCTCATCCAGCGCAACTTTTCATATGCAACAGGGGATATTAGAGTTTGCTATAAGCACCTTAAAAATATTCTTTACGATCCTAGCAAGTCCAAGGTCGTATTCATTATGCACTCTCAAGGAGCCATAGAAGGCGGTATGGTTCTAGATTGGCTTCTCCAGGAGATACCTCAAGATCTTCTTGCAAAGCTTGAGGTATACACTTTTGGCAGTGCCGCCAATCATTTCAATAATCCGCATCGTCATGTTATCTCGCAAGACTTGACCAAGTCAAAGCCCCTTGAAGCTATGCAAACACTTGTCTCTGAAACTTGCTACGAAACTCCATTGTCCACTCCCATTGAAGTCAAGAAGGATCCAATGATCTCTACTTCTCTATTACGACAGTCTTCTTCCATAACAACCTCTCACACTGCCTCTGCTGCCAAGGACAGAGCTATCGGCCACATCGAACATTATACCCACAACACTGACTTTGTCGCCATATGGGGTATCCTCCATTTTGCCACTAACAAAATGGCTTCACTACAGCTCCCTCGCTTCCTTGGCCGCCTTTTCAATCGTTCCAATGGCCATGGGGGACATCTTCTCGTCCAACATTATCTAGACGGCATGTTCCCGTTAAAACGCGATCCAAACACTGGAGAGTTCATTGGAGCCGATGAAAACAACCAATTCATGGAGGAGGTCATCAAATTTGGCGTCGAGGGTACCGCTATGGAGAATGTCCGAGAGGCCTTTGAGATTAGTTATGGGGGTACAGGCGGTTTCGGAACAGGCGAAGTAACGACCCCAATTGAAGTCTATGACCAGCTTAATCTCCGCAAAAAGAACAAGACGGAAGTCAAAGTCAAAGAGCTCAGCAGGCTGTGGATGTACAGAAACGGATTATGTCCACCCGACACATCACCTGTCCTAGCAGCGGAGTTAGTTGATAGAGCCAGGAATGCAACGCTATAAGACGCTTTCGTCAAGAGAGGGTGTATGTATGTATTGCGTCAAAGACCTCTCGTGGCAAAGTTGGTCGGCATCAGTCATAAGCCATAAGTCACAAGTTGACTATATATCATAAACATGTATATGTTGGAACATTGTCCAGGAAGGAGTTTTGTTTTTGTTATTATTATTATTGTCATTATTATTATTATTATAGAATGAGATACCTGATACAAAATGCAAGATATGATTTCCCGCCCGGCTTTGTTACACCGTTGAACGCCAAAAACACCAAACAAAGGGTACCCAGTCTCTCCACAAATAGCAATTCATAACCAACATGTTCTTAACATCTTTCACAGTAAATCCAAATGGCCAAAAAGAGTGAAAAGACAAAAAGAATGACGAGAGTGGGACTCGAACCCACGCGGATTGCTCCACCAGGAATTGCTGTTAAGGTAGCCTTAACCTGACGCCATAACCAACTCGGCCATCTCGCCAATCACATGGCTTGGATTTTGGAGGCCATATAGAGGGTTATGAAGGCGACATTGATAGATTCTTGTAGTCCAGATTGTGAATACTGCATATGCCATCTGCTGTGCTTATGCTGCGGAATAAAAAGAACACGTCTGTTAACGCTCTTGTGCAACAATAGAAGTACTCAAACAGAAGAATTATAGTCTAGATCGGTAATGAGTTTTCAAATAGCATATACGGCGCATTCAAGCTTATATTTTCAAATATTACTGTACTTGTATCAACTCAAACTTGGTCAACTTTATGCACTTCCTACAGGGTATAAGCAAGCATCGGCTCCATCCCCGGAGCACAAGCTGCACGAGCCTCTGAAAATGGCCAAGACCCGCGGATAATGCGCTTCCTGCTTACAGTTATTATACTCAGCACCAGGCAATTAATATTACAGCATTTCGATTACGGAGTACAGGAGCACAGATGACAATAAATAAAGTCTAAGCGTAAGTTATATGGTTGAAAAAAAAAAAAAAAAAAAAAAAAAAAAATAATTACACAAATTAAAAAAAAAAAAAAAAAAAAAAAGCAAACATTAATTTCCAACAACACCTCACTTTGTCCAATTAGACAGTGCTGCGATGATTATCTTGGAATGCTTTGAAAGCCAACCAAGTAGACAAACGTACCCTGTTCTTCGTATTGCTCTGCTCAAGAAGATGGATCGACTCTTCTATTGTAATATGGGATTCGATCGAGAATACAATACAGGCTCAGGTTTTGCTACTCTATACGAAGCATGCAGAGTACTATATATTACGAAGTATGTGCTCCTTACTCCGTATAGTAGTGATAGGTATTTCCCTCGCCAGCTCTCTGCGGGGCTACTTTGTATATCCTTGAGAGTCCGGGCCTCTAATATCGCGTTGCAGGAGTCCCCCTCTCTGATCTGTCATATCAGACTGCAGCGGCCCTCCCACCCCCCTCCCCTCATTTTGGGCATCCGATGGCACCATCTAGTAGTATCAGTGAGATTTGTTGTTGGTTCTCAAAGTTTCTCACAGAAACGTCGCATTTAGTCCCGGTGGTTTGGGTCCGACCCTCAACGGGAACGACCAACAAACTTGTTTTGTCCCAAAAAAGGGAATTTCCCCAGGTCTCGTTAAACCACGTGGGCTCTAGCCTCTGTTCATCATCTTAAACCAGGATGCCGGGATAGCAAAATGGCGAGCGCGCTACGCTACTAGTATCAGACTACGATCCAAGCACAAGCACAACAGGGGACGTATTTCCATACAGGAGAGCCATCTTACTTGTATATTGCACAAGGCTTTGAAACCCTTCCTCATCAGAATACCACCGTGACATCTCTTGGCCTCCAACATACTGTGCACCCATCGTTTTCACGTAGTATGTGGAAAGCTTGGGCGCTGGCTGCTACGACTTTGTATCCGTATGCTGTTGGCCCATCGTCCAACAAAAGCATCCAGCAAAAGGGTAACATATACATGTACTCGTATTGGCACAGTAGGAGGAAACTCGGTGACGATTATGACCGTTTGTAGGCTGGTGTCATGCACTGCCATGGGTCCTGTAGCTTTGAACGGCGACTCTCAAAGAAGGCCCTTTTTGGCCCACCAAACGCGCCATCGATTCACAGGCCCCCATACAAGCAAGTAGTATACGAGTAGGTGCTTTTGTTCTTTGTGAAAACAAGAAAATCGCTTCATGGGTTGCAGTGTGGGAACCCCTTCCAGACCCTTGGATACATCCGGTCATACACTAATACATACATACATATCGTGCAGGATAGACCGCACAGCATGCCGGGAACAACTTATCCGCAACTGGGGCCCGCGGCCACCTCCAAGGCCAGCCCCTAGAGCAATGCTCGTATGGCTTAGTTTGAGGACCGGTTTGTCAGCCCATGGGGAGGGAAACTTGGACTACTTGTTGTTGGTGGTTTTTTTGGCGAGAGATTATCCCAGAAGGGTTCTCTCTCGATGGCAGCTCGATTTCATTTCAGCAAACACACCCAACCACACTCTCTCTCCAACGACCCAAGGGCGTTTCCCTATTAGTTTAAACATCTTACATCCCGCTTTCTCAGTCAGATCTATTTCTCGCATCTATTAGTTTTCTTTTCCTCCCGCCTTTTAAACTGTGGCAGAGTGAGCGCACTATGCGTGTTGCAATCATTGGCGGCGGCCCCTCGGGCATCGTACAGCTCAAAGTGCTTACCGAGGCTCATCGTCGCTTCTCCGTCTCCCCTTTTGAAATTAGACTCTTTGAATCTCATAGTAAACTTGGTGGTGTCTTTTTTCATCACACTTATGAAGAAGCAGAGTTGGTCTCGTCCAAGTTTCTTACAACCTTCTCTGACTTCCGCGCTCGCGGCGATGATGCCGACTTCTTTACTTCCGATCGCTACCTCGAGTATCTCGAAGAATATGTTTCTCACTTTGAACTGTGGCCCTATATTAACTTAAACACATGGGTAAAATCAGTTCGAAGAGGCGATACAAGTGAACATGTCATCACCTATCTCACAGAAGCTGGTGAAGAAGTCGAATGGGAATGTGACGCTATTGCCGTGTGTTCCGGAGTGCATGCTGTTCCCAATATGCCGAACTTGCCAGGCGTTGAGCATGTGCCTGTTGTCATGCACTCTGCCGACTTCAAGTCCCGAGAGCAGTTTGGTAAAGACAAAACCATCATGGTCATTGGTAGTGGTGAAACTGGCGCAGATGTTTGTTACCTAGCAATAACAGCAGATACGGAGAGAGTCATATTCTGCCATCGTGATGGTTGGCTTGGTGCACCCAAGGTATGTCTTTTTTTAAAACCCTGTTCTTGTTTCTTGTTTAAATTAATGTTTGTCCCGTCCCCACAGCACAGAGTCGCTAATCTTGATTGAACTTTGTAGAGAGTTCCTGGTCAGCGTTTCCTCCCTTGGCTCTTTGGTTCCAAGCCGTATGAGTATCCGCAGCTGCCTATCGACGTGTCCCAAGTCACTCTTTTTGACTCCATGTATGTCCATCCTCTTGTGAGAGACAGCATGATTATATGGAACTTTTATCACTTTGTAGCATTGCCTGCTGGATGTTGGCTTTGTGGTGGCTCTCTATATGGAGTTGACCAATTTGTTGGCCAAATTTATAGTGAGCGATTCCACGCATCAAGAGGTATGTCGACTCAACTACTACTTACTACTCTTTAGCCAAGCCACACAGCATATTTATTTGACAATATTATATTAACGTAATATTTAATATATAGTCTTCTTTAACAAAGCTTGGCAACGCATCAGCAATCATGTCTCGGCTCCCTGGCGACCTACCAAGTGGCCCCTTGCAACTCGTGTGCGCCGATTCTTCTTTAATACTGAAATAGTACCTCATTCCCCACGTACAATCGACGTCGCACCGATTCCATCTCACATATCCGAGGATGGCGTAGCTCATTTCCCTCTCAATGGTCGCCCAGAGTCCGAACGTATTAACGAAACTGTGGTTAAGCCGGATGTCATCATCTTTGCCACTGGTTACCTTCCAGCATTTCCCTACCTCAATACGGCTGACAATGAGGGGAGAAAGCCTTATCCTGTAGCATCCGATGCAGATGTCAGGCAGATTTGGAATTCAAATGACCCGACTATCGGCTTCATTGGATTCATTCGTCCCGGCTTTGGTGCTATCCCCCCTCTAGCTGAGATGCAGGCCATGCTATTTACGATGAATCTAATCAACAGAATCCCTAAACCTCTTGACCCAGAGGATGAATGGCACTATCGAATCATCCACTCACCTAATGCACGAGTCAATTACGGCGTTGAGCATGACAGTTATGGCTACCAATTAGCCAAAGATATTGACGGGGCGCCGACATTTACGGAAGTACTCAAAATTGCCCTGCGGACAAAGAAGGGCTGGAGACTACCATATATATGGGCTGCAGGAGCAAGTCTCAATCCCAAATTCCGCATGAGAGGTCCGTGGGAGTGGGAGGGAGCTGCCGATGTCATGACTGGTGAATTATGGGAGACTATTCGACGCCGTGAAGGCCTGTTTGGTAAGTGTACCTTTGTCAAAAGAGGGAAAATGGATATATATATATCTTTTATATATCTAATATTCCATTCTTCCTCCTTCAAATACTAATGGCTTTTCACTAACAACATATATAAAATCAAGGCAACATTCCTCTCAGTGTCATCCCCATCCTATATCTCGGTAGCATTAATCTTTTCTACCTAGTTTACGCCTTCTTTTGGGGCTTTCTTGCCAAACTACGTCTTGCACGGCCAATAGTCATTCATAACGAGCCAAAGCGAATCATGCAGGAGATGGAGGGAGCGCATAATCTGAGGAATAACACTGAAATTGAACCAGAGCGTTATCATGATGATAACTCCAAAGCTCTTTAGGCCATGTCTAGATCTTTGCTCACTATTTCTATCCGATTTCTAGCTATTACTTTATATGCCTTGATGATACCAATATATGATTTCAATTTCTCCTTAATATCTCCCTCCTCCTCCTCCTCCGGCTCCTCCTCCTCCTCCTCCTCCTCCTTCTTCTTCTTTCACTTCTCTTTTTGCAATAAAATTCAAAGGGTCTCTGCATCAGTCTCAATTTCAATCTCGAGGATGCTAGCAGGAAATGATTTTAGGAAAGCAACTATGTGAGCTTGAGTTAATACACTGTAAGCGGATAGAGAGACACTAGACAGTACACATCCGTGACTCTATTCACTGTACTTCAGTCATAAGTACTTTGTACTAGAGAGAAGAGGAAAGGTCCCGGAAAACAGGGTCGCACCGCCGCAATTTACATGTGGAAGTGGAGTCAGATGTGTGGCAAATGTGGCAAAGGCTAACCACGAATCAACGAATCCGGATCGTCCATTTCTCCCCCTCCAACTCATTTCATGTCATTCTTAGCGGCTTGATTTCCAGGTAATAGAAGAATTTGTAGGGCGTCTTATTAACTAAAGAGTAGCTGAAGCTTGTTTTACTATGACGCAGTGAATCTTTGAACATTAACCCTCGAAAAGGCCCTAAGAAAGTTGTTTGTATCTTTTAAACCATTTGACATTTACCATTTACTTGCATCCTATCCTTTTCAACCAACAAATTATTTATTAGAATTATTATTTTGTTGAGACTTGGGTATTACTTTTGCCTGCGGGCCGAGTCTTATTTTTCTCCTGACGACCGTTGCTACGACGCATTTGTTTTTTTTTTTTTTCCTGCAATTTTTTTTTTTTTTTTTTTTTTCCTGCAATTTTTTCTTTTCTTTCCCTTTTCCCTCCACCCACCTATTACTGTCTTCCTGTCCAGGCCTTCACTTTCTTCTCAGCCACTGCAGTACCGCCAAAGGCAAAGAAAGCAGCGACGACGACTGCACTGCAGGGAAGCGAAGGCACAGGAAATACACCTGCCAGTATGTTCGTTCTTAGAAATGGTATGTAAAGACGTGAATGTAATTCCAAGTATGCAAGACTCCGCATGCGCAGCGCAGTTCTGTTTCCCCATAAAATGCCCCTCGATTTCCCTCTCTTTTTTGGTCAATATCCTGACTTTTGATTTGCAAACTTGCCCTCCTTTCTGACTTCTGACTTCTGATTTTCTTAAACTGTCTTGTTTATCAAATTACTCTTCTTTTTACTCTTCGCAAGGGACTAACAAATTCTGTTCTTTCACACACAGTTGGCAAGCTGATCTTCGGCTCAGCTGCACAAGAATCACTCATCGAGCTACCCCAAGGTCAGCTCTACCTCGTTCGACCTCTCTCGCCCAAGGGGTATTCGGAGCTCATTTTCAAGGACTCTGCTATTCGCATTCGCCGAACCAACCAGGATTTCCAGTATCAGCTTGTCGTGCAGCGCGTATTTGAAGAAGGAGAAGCTGAATTGCTCGCCGACGAAGAGGGCGAGGACGCCGAGATCGACGCTCTTGCAGGTGAACGCGACGAAAAAACTTTTTTGCTCGACGAGGCTCTACATTTCCGCATTGAGATTAGAGAGGGCGGCGACGAGACTGTTCTCGCCTGGAAAGACTTGAGCGGGGACAACGGTGACCTTTACGAGTTTGTATGCGATAACGTTGTCGCGTCTGCTGAGGTGAAGCGCTTTCTGCGGACGGCTCAGGAGTGCCAATACGAACGAAAATATCGTAAATCTAGTACGACAGCCTCAGAAGAGGATCTTGAACAGTTTGAGTTTTTTGAGGAACAGCCCATCCCGCCTGCTAGTCCGATCCACAGTCCAACTCTCACGCGATCAATCGATTCTATCGACGACATGTTTGCTAAGAATACCGCCAATATTTCTGCCAAGCGCGAGCCTGAGGTACTGCCAACCGAAGATGTTGAAGCTCCTCCCCAGCAGATGCTACAGCCAAGCTCTCATCCAAAACCACTGGAGATTTATGCTACCGTATCTGCCGAACTGCATCTCTATGATCCACAAGCAGGTCATTTCACCCAGGTTGATGATTCTATCATTGCCACAGTTTCTGAGGTGGGCAAATGGGAATACTGGCTACAGATTGACGGAATAGGTAAATCGTTTCTTGGCACTTCTGTTACTGCCGAGTTTAATCCCGTATTTGATTTCGAGAATCTGTCCTTCATCTTCAATCATTGGACGGAAGACGGAACCGGCAGGTCTTGGCTATTGCGGTTCAAGGATCAAACAACACTAGAGAACTTCCAACAGGCAGTGATGCAGGCTCTCTGGGAGAGATTAAATGAAACTAAATGGCAAAAGATCCAAGAGAAAGAGCGTGAATATGTCTTGGATTCGTTCAATGATCTTGCCATGGAAGACGCACCCCCGATTGAAGAAGAGGAAGAAGAGGAGGAGGAGGAAGTAGAAGAAGAGTCGGAAGATGACCGCGGGCGATATGACGAAGATGATGAGGATGAAGATGATGAAGAGCGGCAGGAAAGAGCCGATGGAGAAGTCAACTCTCAGCTTGCTGTGGGTTACAAATATGACCGCTCCTTTGTTGTTCGCGGCTCCAAGATTGGAGTCTTTACCCACACGCCGGATAATCATCTCAAGTTCTCGACCAACATTTCCAAGGTGACTACTCCTGGAGGCAAGCTGATGAATCCCAAAAAGGTCATGCTTCATAAAGAGGACAGAGATTTGATTATGCAAAACGATGTTGACCCGAATAAACTCTACCGTATGGACATTGAGTATGGCAAAGTCGTTGATGAGTGGAATGTTCACGACGATATCCCCATCACCACGTTTGCCCCAGAGAACAAATTTGCGCAGATGACTGGAGAACAGACGTTCCTCGGTGTTTCTCACAATGCTCTTTTCCGAGTTGATCCTCGTCAATCAGGCAACAAGATTGTTGATTCAGAATTGAAGCAGTATGCCTCAAAGAACGACTTCTCCTCTCTTGCCACTACAGGGAAGGGCTACATCGCTGTAGCCAGCAACAAGGGCGATATTCGCTTGTTTGATCGCCTTGGAATCAGAGCCAAGACACAGCTTCCTGCTCTTGGTGATCCAATCACAGGTATGGATGTTTCGGCCGACGGTCGATGGATTTTGGGAACTACCAAGAACTATCTTCTCCTCGTCGATGCTCAGCAGCACGGAGGCAAGAATGAAGGAAAGCTTGGCTTCGAAAAGCCATTTTCTGCCGACTCCAAGCCTCGTCCTCGTCGGCTGGCTCTTTCGCCAGAACATGTCGCTCAGTTTTATCACGAGACTGGCCAACCTGTGACATTTACGCCAGCCAAGTTTAACACTGGTGAAGGTGCAGAGGAGACGAGTATCATTACCGCTACTGGGCCGTATATCATTGAGTGGAACCTGAAACGAATCGTGCGTGGCAACAAGGCACCATACAAGATTAAGCGATACGAGGAGAAGGTCATGGCGGACGATTTCAAGTTCGGCTCAGACAAGAACGTGATTGTTGCTCTACCCAATGAAGTCAACATGGTTGCCAAAGGAAGTCTCAAGCTACCTACGCGCGAAAGCATCATTGGCGATATTCGCCTGCTCGGCAATGCGCGGAAGAGCTCAGGGAGAATCGGCACGGCTAACAGTGGTCGATACAAACTCGGCAGGGATGACATTGTTGATTCACCTTACTAGATGTCGTGACATATTGAGAAACTATGAATATTTGAAAGAATATGTGGATGAACAGGAGATGGAAAGGGAAGGGAAGGGAAGGGAAGGAAAGGAAAGGAGATGGATGGGATACCATAGCTTGCTTTTACACCTACGGTCAAAGAGGGACGGAGTTTGCTGGGGCTTATGATGTCTTTTAGTTTTTTTTTTTCTTCTTTTTTTTCTTTTTTCTTTCTCGCTTAGATAACCTTTTGTCTCCCCAGAGTACGTTGTTTACCGTAAATAAAGGCTGTTATTTAGGTTGAGAATCTTGGCATTAAGTAGTAGTAGTAGTAGTAGTAGTAGTAGTAGTAGTAGTAGTAGTAGTTATTGAGTGGACAAGTCGAGTTTCGATTCGGCTCGATAGCCTAATTATGACATGAAGCTCGTATTATTACCAGATGAACTTATTTTCAACAAAACCAGCAACATTCAATCCTTGTATAAAATGGACTCATCTTGCTCATCTAAGGGGGCCAGAAGAAGCAGGAGAGGCCAATAATATAATTTAAATAAAAGTCATTGTACACATACATTTTTTCATTCGCTAACCCAGGGTAAATAAATAAACCACAAAGATATTCCTTTAGGCAACCATAAAAACAGCAATTAAGAAGAAGCTATTAAAACTATTCAGACGATTCCGGCGCCTCTGACGACTGCTGCTGAGCACCCGTCAACAAATCCTTCGCGTCTTCAGCAACCTGCCGCACTTTTTGACCAAGACCGACGACGGCACCAGAAACATTGCGTAGAGTCTTGGCCTGCGTATTCTCGGAAGTGAGGCGGGTCATCTCTGCTACGAAGCTTGCTCCCCACCAAGCACTTGTGTATTTGAAAACGTAGCGCTCAAGCTTGCGGTAGTTGGCTTCACGCTGTTCGGGGCTCATAGTAACAGCGTCGTGGATGGCGTTGGCAAGCTCCTCAGTGTTCCAAGGGTTGACGATGAGGCTGCCATTAAGAGATTGAGCAGCGCCCGTAAACTCACTTAAAATCATAACGCCGTGCCTTTCACGCTGAGTGGCGATGTACTCGTATGACACTAAATTCATGCCGTCGCGTGTAGACGAAACTAAGCATACATCGGAGACGGCATATAGGGCTGTGAGTTCTTCAAAAGAGACGGATTGATGAAGAAAGTGGATGGGCATGAACTCAATGGTGCCAAATTTGCCATTGATACGACCGACGAGCTCATTGACAACGGCACGGAGATTCTGGTATTCCTCAACATCCTGTCGAGATGGAACAGCGACCTGAACAAGGACAATTTTCCCGATCCATTCGGGATGCTCTGTCAAGAACACCTCGAGAGCATGTAGTTTCTGAGGAACACCCTTGATGTAATCAAGCCGGTCGACACCAACAATGAGCTTAACACCTTCAAACTTGCGTTTAAGAGTGGCAATACGCTCTTGGATCTTGGGTTTCTTGAGACCTTCAACAAACTTCTCGGGGTCAATGCCAATAGGAAAAGCTCCCACAGTGACAAAGCGACCGTTCCAATCGACACCGTTGGGAGTAGTTGGAGCATCAAGGATTCGGGAACAGCTGCTGAGGAAATGACGTGCATAGTCGTACGTGTGGAAGCCGATGAGATCGCAGTCAAGGAGACCAGTAAGAAGAGCCTCTCGCACAGGGAGGATTCGATAGATCTCGCTGCTAGGGAAAGGGGTATGTAGGAAGAAGCCAATTTTGACATCCTTCTTTGTGTCACCGATCTCTTCTCGTAACATTTGTGGTAGGAGCATCAGATGGTAGTCGTGGACCCAAATAAGGTCACCGTCCTGCACATCCTTGATTACTGTCCTAGCAAAGAGGCGGTTGACTTCTTGGTATGCAGCCCATGCGGACTCGTCAAAAGTAATTTCACCGGGATGATAGTGGAAAAGGGGCCATAAAATGGAGTCTAAAGACGACAGGCTCAAATGTTAGTATCATTTATGACTTAGAGTACAAGACGAGAGATGGAAGTAAAGAGGGAATTAAAAGAACAAAATCCAAAATCCAAAATCCAAAAAAAAGAGACAGAAACCTACTAGCAAAGCCATTGTAATGTCTGTCTGCCAACTCATCGTCGATGAAAACGGGATGAGCACCATATTCGTCCTTGAGACGGCGCTTCATGCCTTCGACTTCGTTTTCGGGGACCTCAAGTCCTGGCCAACCATACCACTGGAAGCTAGTCGTTTTGCTGAGGCCGCTGAGACCAGTGACCAGTCCACCGGATGACATGGAGAAGCTATAGCTTCCATCGTCTGAGCGCTTAATGGTGATGGGAAGACGATTCGAGAGGAGGAGAAGGCGGCCAGGATTGGCGTCTCCGCCAGTACCAACAGCAGCGGGCATTGTGTTTTTGTATTATCACTATCTTATTTGGTTTCTTTTGTATTCGGCTGTGACGCGGGCGAAGCTAGCGCTGAGGAAAGAAGATTAAGACGAGTGCAAAGCTTCCAACTCGAACTCGTTCGCTTTAACTAGTTTCTTATTTCTCAATGTTTGATCGGCGTCTGAGCAAACACAGAAATTGAAAGTTAATATTCAGTACGAAGGTGGCGGCGACTAACAGCCAAGGGGAAGCGTGGGGAAAGGCTGATCGATGGCTCGGGATGACGACAATCAAGTCGTAGCTCTGAGACAACAGCAAATAAAAAATGGCAAAGCTTCGGGAGGCGCTTAGGGTTGTAGTTCCTATTGCGTAGAAGTACTCGCAAACATGACGCGCACTGGGACAGGCAAACGGTAACTTGCCGCGATTACAAGCTAGAAGCAAAGATGGGAGAATGTAGTTGCGCGTACTCAGCTGGCTTATTTCGAGTTCAGGGCTTCGTATTTTATATGATAAAGCTTGGAAGAGGAGGGGCAGTTGGAACAACCTTTTGGCAGCTCGGGAGGGGGAGGGGCAGCTCCGAGTCTTTTAGCGGCTTTTAGTTGCCTGTACTGTTTACGGAGAACCTAAAAGATGCATTACATCACTATAGTGTGGCAGGTATTTTTGGAATTAGATGAGAGATATTCGGTATTCAGTATCATTGCAATATAATACTTCAATTAGTCAGTATACACAAAGTACCACGACGAATATTCGTACAGATCGGAATCATTTGTTCGTCTTGTGCGTGGCAAAAAGTCCTTGTATGTATCTTATTCTTTACCCAACACCAGATATGGGCTCCGGCCATGCATGTGCAAGTACCGCGGAGCAAATAGTCCGTTTATCCTCTAGCAAGATCGCTGATCATTGATCAAACCAGCAAGTATGGAGTGCGACGAAGAATTACATGAATCAACTCTGACGGTATAGGAGCTGACAGGAACAAGCAGTAATTATTACTATGACTATTATTATTATTATGACTAGTAACATTGGGTCCCAAACGTAAGGAATTGCGTCAAATTCTGTCCCTTGCAGCCCTGGCCAATGGATGATGCTACCATGGCCATGCACGATATCACATTATGCGAATACCTTAGCCGCTTAGACAGTAATTATTCTACCGGGCCGACTCAAATTGATAGGTACTGTTGATTATAGATAGGAGTCACTGTCTTAATTTTTTAATTTTTTTTAAAAAAAAATCGTTAACCCCTCATAATGAGTATATATTCCTGTACATAGTTTAATTAAGGCCATCTAGTTCAACCCAAAGTCATCGCGTTATAAATATCGACAATAGATAGTGCCCAGATTTCTCATCCTCTTTTAAAAGCACTCCGTACTACCTAGGTAATGCATTACGTACTTCGCACGAAAGTACAATCCAAGTAATGAAATACAAAATATAAGAAACCAATAATCTCTCTGTGAAACTTCAAGTAAAATCTTGTCATGTGTTTTCCGTAGGGTGGCACAGAATAGCCTCATGATACCGTACCCAAGCATTTCTTTGCCCGTTCATTTTTGTATCGAGATATTATATTTATAGGCGCTGAATGCGCTGTTTTTGTGCCTTTCAAAGAAGAAACTTAAAAAAAAATATCAAAAAATTCATTTTAAAGGCTATTTCTAGGAGTCCCAATTCATCATCCTTCAAGATTGACTCTACAGCATCAAACTAGTGATGATATTTAACGCAGCCAGAGTGGTTGGTAGTACAGAGTGCCAGCTGTAAGTTACCTAAGGTATATCAAGGTCTTTAGCTCCTAATAGATTACCCTGATCCCCGTTTATAGTACCTATTATGTGACTATTTAAAATATTTTTTTCTCAGAAACCGGCCAAACTCATATAGCCATTAATATATCTGACCTACAAATAAATGACTTCATAGAAACGGAATATGTTTGAAGACAGGGCTGACGATACTTTTCAGCTGGCCACCTGGTAGTGTTACCTGCAGTCCGGAGTACCTGCAAGAGATACTTATATGTAGTACGGAGTACCATAGTACGGAGTACCATAGTATGGAGTACAGGTAGGCAGGCACCTTAGCACCCCCTGTATCCACCTTTTTCATGCAGCCGCTAAGAACTTGCAACTTTCTTTATCGATAAGTATTTTGTCAACTTGATAGGAGCCGTATTTTTTCTTTGAATGCCAAACGCGACGGCGACGACTTCATTCGCTCTATCGCTTTGGGGGAGCTGATCATCACCATGGATTCGTCGCAAGACTTTAATTCCCTCCAGGAAGAGATACAAAAGTCTCTCATTTCAACCGTCAAGTCCGTCAATCGCATTGCAACTCAAGACCTGAGTTTCCAGCGCACCATCCATCCAGACGTTGCCGAGCAGCTCGACGAAAAGACATCACGTATCCTCGATCTCTCCACGCGGCTTCTACAGTCGGCAGCTAGAGCCTGTGGTCTGAAAGCGCCGAAGATAGAAGACCCCGAAGATGTAGACATGCACTGGCGCTCAGTGGTGGATGTGTTGGATTCTATTCTGGAGAAGGCAGATACGGCAATGGACGAGTACACAGGCCTGGTCAAGCAGGGAGAGAATGGCGACTCAGACTCTGTAAGGCTTTTCGGAACAAAATATCGAAATCTAATTCTAATGTTTCCAATAACAAAATTAGAACTCCAAGGCTAAGCAGCAGCCCAAATCACCCAACAACAAAGTTATTCGCAACGCCAATGTGAAGAAGCCGCAATTAGACTTTGAAGTCCAGCCCAACAACTTTCCCGATGGGCCATGGAAGCCCATTTTGATGGAAAAACCGCATGCAAAAGTGCCCCTCGATAAGAGCCTGGTTACTTTTGTTGGCGATAACGGCATGTCTCAGTATGGCTACATGGCTCCATTCACCTCATGCCTTTTTTGACACCACAGTAGCTAATGAATCCCTTTCACGGTAGATACAAGCACCCATATGAACCCGAGATTTCGAGCATGCAATATCCCGACCGAGTCTTTCAGACCCAGGACCCAATACCATTTCAGCCAGTTGCGACAACCTCAGCCACGTGGGTTGACACATATGAAGGCGTTGTTGAAATGCTTCAAGAGCTTAAAGAGGCCAAAGAAATCGCAGTTGATTTGGAACACCACGACTTTAGGACTTATGTTGGCCTTGTTTCCTTGCTGCAGATCAGTACTCGAGAAAAGGACTGGATTGTTGACACACTGAAACCCTGGCGTCATAAGCTTCAAGTGCTTAATGAAGTATTCGCAGACCCCAGTATCTTGAAAGTAAGAATTCTCTCAGACCAACATTGTTGTTACTATTGCTAATCTCTCTTTATTAGGTCTTTCACGGTGCATATATGGACATGGTTTGGCTTCAACGAGATCTTGGACTATATGTCAACGGTCTTTTCGACACCTTCTTCGCATGCGAAGCTCTAAATTATTCCAGCAGAAGCTTAGCATTTCTTCTTTCAAAATTCGTCAATTTCGATGCCGACAAGCGATATCAGCTCGCCGATTGGAGGTTACGGTACGGCACAAAGAACTCACCTCACAGGTTTAATTTATATTTGTTTATGCTAATCCCGGCTAGGCCTCTCCCGGAGGAGATGATGTATTACGCTCGCTCAGATACCCACTACCTTCTCTACATTTACGATAATATTCGAAACGATCTTGTTCATTCATCAGACCGCAGCGACCCTGAGATGGATCTCATCAATCGTGTTTTGGAGAAATCGCGGCAGCTCTCACTTTCCCGACACGAGAATCTCGATTTCAACGAGGAAACTGGTGAAGGGTCTAGGGGTTGGTATAACTTTGTCCTGAAAAATTCCCATCTTGCTTTTAAAAGCGAACAGTTTGCCGTCTTTAGAGCTCTTTGGAAATGGCGAGACACGACTGCGCGCAAGGAAGATGAGAACCCCAATTTTGTGCTAGGCAACAACCACTTAACTGAAATTGCGCGCGTCAACCCGCCAGACCCCAAGGCTCTTCACAGTCTTTTACCGCTAACTGCATCTCTGGCCCGACCCCGAGTGAATGAGATATGGAGTCTAATTCAGAAAGAAAAGACACAAAATGGACCAAGTTTGCTGCAGTTTTTTACTTCCCGGGATCCAGCATCAATACAACATAAGAATGCGGTTTCTAAAGGAACCAAAATACAAACTCAAGCTCTAAAGCTAGACGTGAAAGTCACAGCCACCAAGCTGCCACGATCGCAGCTATTTGGAAATGTTGCCATCAGCTCGCGATGGGATGAGACGAAGCGAGCTACAAATATACAAGACGACTACTTCCCCTTCCCATGGCAACGGTTTGTTGAGGATGGTGCAGATACCACTATTGGAACTGAGCCCACAACGGCATCAGAGGAGCTTGTAAAGGAAGATATCCTTGCAGTTACTACCACTTCGGCTGCGGATGAAGAGAAAGATGAGGAGTTTACGCTACGAAGAGGAAAAAAGAGAAAGTCAGAAGCTATTGAGGACGATGATCTCGAGTCTAGTGAAGTCGACTCGGCTTCTGATAGCGACGAAGAAATGCAAGATGGAAGTAATGATAGCAACGACGTCATTGAGATAGTAACCGAAAATCAACCTTCCGGAGGGTCCAAAAAAGCAAAGAAACTAGAGAAGAAGAGGAAGCAGGAGAAAGATAAAATACTTCAGGAACAGCAGCAATTGGAGCTCCGTACTCAGCGACGAGAAGAGAGACTCGCCCGCAAAGAACAGCGGAAAAGTCAACAACCATCAGGCGTGGATGAAACTGCCAAGTACCAAGCGGTTCCTTTCGATTATAGCAAAGCAGCATCAGTCCTTCACGCAAAGAGAGACGAGACTAAGGAGTCAGCCCGTGAAGAGAGGAAGAAGGCTTTCGACCCATACGCGAAAACAGGCGACGACGAGATAAAGCCAGCAAGGCGTATGCCACCAATCAAGGGGGAGAGAAGCGCTACTTTTAAAAAATGAGGAGACACATATTGTGGTTGCCATATTTATATATACACAATAATATTATTGAGTCATCCATTAGGAATAGAAGCAGAGAAAGGCGCCCATGTAATTGTCATTGAGTAAATCCAATAATTTTATATCTTTCACTTTCTTTAAGTCCGTTTTCAATTATATTTATATTTATACCTAATGATTAATAGGATATTACGGGCTGGAGAATTGAGGTCTAGTATCCCTATTTATCCAGTAGATTAACTCAATAAATACTTCTTATCACATATCCAGAGATCGGGCTTTCCGCATCATTCTGCATATGTCGTCTGCTTTACCGCTTGACCTGATCAAGCCGCGTGGCCTGATGATCATCCGACGACAACCATTTCTCAATAACGCAAATCTGATAGCAGATTTCACTCTAGGTTGAGTTAAACAGTTAGCCTGCTAGATACCCAGTCCCTAGTTCACCACATGACAAGGCAGCTATTCTCGGTGGCTTCGGCAACCACAAGCCATGGCTTAAACTCAATCGTGTTCAAAGCAACCCAACACACCAGCATCACATCGAACTGCAGCGCTATTCTCTCTTGGCATTTTCCATTCGCCAAAGAATATCCTTATTTCAGCTCATCCAGCAGGAGGCTAGTTCAATCGAGATTTTCTCGAACTTCTTTATTAATGTAACGTCGCTGCATGGGCATCGGCAGAGGTCATGTGACTCGTGAGGGGGAATCGAGAGGGGAAGGCATATTTATTGACTGCATGTCTTATGTCCCCTTTTCCCGCCTGATTTGCTCGCTTAACATTCATCCTTAACTTTGTTTCATAACGTCGAATCCATCAATTTGTTGAGATTCAACTATCCAGTTGTCGTCACAAAGTTGAAACCATGAATTCTGCTGACAAGATTGGCAAGGTAGGTGGTGCTCAAATATCGTGACGCGTGAGCTTGTTAGTCAGCTTCCTCTTAAATTCTCAAATAAAAGTTCTTGACGTATTAACGTTCACGTAGGGATTCCCAAGCCCGAAATCAAAATGGAATGCCATGCGGTCACTTGATCGCTAGGGTTGTTACTCTCCAAGTTGTCGACACGAGTACATGGTTGCTATTATTCGCATGGCCCAAAATACCAGTATCTCATCCAAGATGCTGGTAATAGCATGCTTTAGGGGTTGGTGCTGCCCTAATGCCAACAGACACTGCAGTCCTCAGTTTTCCTTCTCATCGATTCGAGCATCCGGTGGATAACGGCAACTGCTGACGATAATTAATTCAATTTCCCAAAACTCTCTGTTTATGGGTACGAAAAGTGGTATCGTTCCAACAAATTTCGGACAAGAGCCGTCGGATTAGCCCTCCCGTGTGTCAAAAAAAAAAGAAATGTTGAAATCGAAGACTTCTGACTGATGTTTGTCCCCTGTCCATGAGCAAAAGTTGACCTGGCTGTTGCATCGCGCTGAGACACGCGGGACGACTGAGCTAGACAATAAATCCCATCATGTTCAGCTTGGAAAAGACGACATCCCTATGTCTCAAAAAATTTCCCATTTACTTCTCGAGCTAAAATGTTTGAAAGTGTTCATTGGTCTTTCAGGCAGTCTATCGATTTATATGATCTTCATGCTCTACAACTGATCCACTATGGGGCACACAAGCGGTCGTTTCTCCTTATCTCGTCAAGATCCACCAGACCATCACCTAAGGGCATTATCCCCGAGTCCACTCATGGAACAACCACGTCAGCTTTGAGTGAAGCACAAGAGAAACCCCCTCCCCACTGCAAACACTTTTTGCACTTTAACACCATGTGGAGCGATTCTTTTATTCTGTTTGTGAATGTGGAGACCTTGTTTGATATATCACGCACATCATAGCCCTCTGGCCTCACCGAGTTGGTGAAGAGAAACAGCTGATATGAGCTGGCTGCCTATGAGATAATGAGATGATGAGTAGTGTGCAAGTTAAGAAAGAAGTGTTGTCCATGGAGCTCAAGCTTGTTCACTTTATCGTGTCAACGAGGCTATTTCTGGGCACTTAGAAAAGAAAACAAATGGTCAAAATAACAGTAACAAGTGTTTAACGGATCCAGTCTGATATGTTGGGTCTGAGTTGGAAGATTGAACAGATGAAAGCTCTTCATTTAATGAAGAGTCAAAATGAATTGAGGCTTTTTTTTATTTTACAATCGGCTCCATGAAGGAGCATGATGGGTTTTTACCCAAATCTATAAGACAGAGGACACCATTTTCATCGATGACCGCCTTCCCCAACCTCTAACACCGTCTATGATGCATCGTCTTCCTCGTTTTAATGTGCACGATGGCACTCCAATTGCACTTGACAAACCATCAAACTCCAAGTGGCGGACGGTCCAACATCGTCCCCTTATATTAATTGCTCCATCCACTGGCCGGAGCTTTTCCAATCTCTCGAGAGGTAATTTAGGTCTGGACAGAATCGATTAGGACAATGCATTCAGGACCCTGGAAATTCGGAGTTACTTACGAACTTGGCCATCAGGGCAATCATGAGATCGAAAAGAGCAATGGCCTCAACGAAAGCGAAACCCAGAATGGCGTAGGAGAAGAGCTGGCCACGGAGAGCGGGGTTGCGGGCAACACCGTTGATGAGGGCAGCGAAGACAACACCAATACCAATACCGGCACCAGTCAGACCGATGGCAGAAGAACCCATACCCAAGTTCTTGGAGACCTCAACCATAGCCTGGGCAATCTCAGAAGAGTAAGCACGGCGCTGAGCCTGGAAGGCGTTGCGGCTGGCAGCCTGGATGGTCTGGCGCTTCATGGCCTGCATGGGGCCTTTATGAATTGATGAACATTAGCCGTTGAGCGAGTTAATTGAGCCTTGCAAAGGCTCTCTAGATGATCGAACACTCGGAATAGAGCATTGTTTGCTGAGGGGAAAAGTTTTTTCTTAACTCACCAGTGGTGATGGTGCGCTTGGCAGCGGCAACAGGAGCTCGCATGGCAGGGCGAGCAGCCTTGGTGGCCATCTGGGAAGCCAGGCGGGAGGCAAAGACACGGGAGGCCATTGTGATGGTTTGAGGAGGGATTGGAAGGTTGGACTGGATGGGTTGGATGGGGTGAGGTAAAGGTCAAGTCTGGAGGAAGAAGGAGGGAGAGAAAAAGAGAAACTGGAGCTGGTGGAAAGGCAAGAAAATGAGACCCACCTTGGGGATTGGCCTAGGGGCACATGAAGGAGGTCCGCCGAGGCCAATGGACAAAACGAGTGAAATTCTAACCGCCGAAGCAAGTGGATGACTGAGGCCGACTTACTGCTCGAATAACTTGTGGTGCGAATTCTGGGATCGGTAGGGCATACCATCGATGGATGGTCTTGCATCCAATCGGGGGAAGCCGGGTACGAATTCGCAAACACTTTTGAGGTCTTCACTCGTTTGCAGCTTTGACAGGTTTTACGGCCTTAGGCGTTTACCTGTTTGGCGGTGTTAATGGACGAAGCCTGTGTGTCAAATGGCATTCCAATGGAGCATACAGAAGGCGTTGGCCGCCGGTGGCCATTTACATTTCTGCCAAACAGCCATCGCCTTCATTGTGAAAGGGCAAAGAGGCTTAAACGGTCTATACAACAATACAGCAAAAGTCATTGGTGCAAACCTTATTCGAACCCTACGTACAGCTTCTCCATACGAGGATTGCAGCCTTTTACCACTAACACAAATCAATTTCTTTTGTGACCTTTGAGAGTGACGCCGGATGAGAGTGTTGGCTGCCTGTACTGGGTTGTCTCGCAAGCGAAGAAAATTTTTTCTTGGTTGTTGTCTGAGGCATAAAGAAATATTTGCTAGGCAAATCTTGACACTCCTCCTATTCTCAGGATCAACTTCAGATAGAGAATATTTTACGCGTTAAGATAACATGAGGTTCTACGAGTGGATGAGGCTCACTGCTTAATGCCCCCACGCCCCACTTGGCGGTATGACTAGGAGCAAAAAAAAAACAAGTACGAGGAACCATACAGAAGAAGCTGTCGAAGGCAAGTTTTCCATAGAATCGGGTGCCTGACACGTGGGTGGAGTTTTTCGGCTCATTGCAGTTTACTTGACTGGTTGCTCTAGAGGGGTGTGTACAACAAAAAAAAAGATACATGAAGCCATCGTACCCTTCAAGGGTCTTACAGAGCGACAAGTAGCAGCACTTAGGAAACTGAGATACCTCAGAAACAAGTATATACGCGTGTTTTCGGAACCAAGTTCATGCCCATTGAGATAAGGATGGGGACGAGGAGTCACGGCTCATATTGAGATGCTCGAGGCTCAAGCTGTCGCCAGACCTGGGCTGGGGCCCCTGATGACTCTTCCATTATGTGCAAGAAGCAGAGTTTGCCCAGCAGTATATAAAGGAAGACACATTCCTGCCTCATCTTTTCATCCTTCTTTTTTGAAAGTTTTGGTGAAATGATCAGCCACCCTGCTGCAAGCAACGATATGGATATGCGCCAAACACACACCCCCTCCTGCAGCTGGCAGGGTGGCCTTGCTCGGGCCGGGTCTCACAACAATGTTACCTCTCACCAGCTGCTTCAACATACTTGCGACATCTAATACCGAGCTCCGTCCGCCCTTCCGCCTATCCGCCTATCTGCTTGATCGATTCAGTATGTCTGTCGATCCAAGATGATGAGATTACGATTTCGGTTGAATCAACAGCTGCCAGACTTCTCGAGAGTCCTAAGGACAATGTTTATGAAGGCAACCGTGTTCTCAGCAAAGCCATGAGATATGAACCTTAAACAACCAAACCTTGCCGCCTATCACACTCACTGATGCTACCGTGCCGCATGACGTGGTATAGATTATTGTGAGATATTCGTTGAATCTTGCTGAGCCGCTTCCAGCACCACGGTGTATCCAATGGGAGCAAACCGCCCAACACCCTCTTCCAGCACTATTGCCGCAACTATAACGCAGGGGAGCTAATAGTTTTGGCGGTGTCATTCAGTTGCCCGGTTGCCCGGCCTAAATGGTTAGTGCCCTAAGTGGGAATACATATCCCGAGAGCGGCTGCGAAAAATTTTCCATTGCGCCCGAAGCCTCGCTCTCAGCTGGGAGATTCTCAGGGTCCCACCGTTTTTCGGGTCATAGGACCTTGAAAATCCCTGGAAGAAGCGGTAATGCATCAAGAAGACAAAAAAAAAAAAAAAGAAAAAAAAAAAAAAAAAAAAAAAAAAGAAAGCCACAAAATGACGCATTTGAGTGGATTGTCCGTTTCATTTAGTGGACGTGTGAATTCTTGACATGCCTATCTCAAAAGAGCTCAGTTTACAGAGCTTTCAGTGATGCCAACCAAGTTTGTTTGTGGTTTATTTTTATTTTCGGCTGGTCCCCTGACATCTTAATCGTGATGAATGCAATTAAAGTTGCCCGATCTAGCAATTCTTCTTTTTATTTCCTCTTCGCAACTAACTGCACGAACTATTACTGAATGCCAAAAGAAAAGATATCGGGTTAGACATGTATCATTCAAGCGATGTGATGCGACAAGTAAGAAGCGTTTCGCTTCGTTCAATTCACTTTTCAGCTGGATCTGCATTTGTTGAAGCTCGTTATGGTGGTGAGGTTGCCTTAGGCTAAAACCAAGCAGATGGATCTGCCAATCTGCCGTCTAGCCTCACTTTTCCACACACCCCCCTTTGCCGTCCGAGCATGCATTAATCCCATGCGCAGCGCTTTATCTTTCAGCCCTTACCTTCTGTAGCAAGGGTCGTTTCTTTTTTAACTCTCACACCTATCGGCGTAACATTGCGGTTATCGGATCTTGTCTTGTCCTTGATTGCTCTTCCGAAATGAACAAGGAAGGGATGTCTGACTCCTGGCCACGAGAATTATCCGGGTCAACATACGGAGTATTTGCTTGTTGAGATGTCATGAGTCCACCACCTATATCGCGCAATGTGGCTAAGGCGGGACAGAGGGGCCCTGTTTTTTTTTTTTTTTTTTTTTGCTTCTCATTCTGATGTGCATTTTTGTTTTTCTTTTCTCACATGGTTTCTAACTCAAGACGGATATTAAAGACTTAGAGCATTTAGCGGTGATGTCCAGAGCTTCTTGGTGACAGACGAGCTGCTAGCACAAGGATAAGCTAGATTTCCTATTTGGGTGAAATATGCTGATAGGGCTATAAAGCTCCCGATCCGGCTATTCATGAGTTTGATCTCGGGACTGGACTGAAATTGATTATCCCGCCAGAAGCTAAAAACATCTCGACTGCAAGCTAATAACAGTAATCATCAGTCAAGATATATCAGCTACAAGCTAGATAAACAGCCTCGAGCTCTGCTCCATAGCAAAAGCACATGCTGCACAGATGTCATTTAATGGAGGTAAAGCCGAGAAACTATCAGTCAGCATATAAAAAAAAAAAAAATAACCCAGGGGTATCATTGTAAATTCTCATGGCGCCAAACAAAACTTCTATCTTCTTTCATCAAACCTCGTCTCGAGATTCAATACTTTCGCTTAAAGCATTCTCTGTAGACTTTATAGCATATCCCTCTACAAATCCATCTGGATCACATGTCTTCTCTAAAAGAATTCGATGGGCCGCCACGTAACGGCGTACTGCCTCCTTGTCAACTCGAACACGAGAAACCTCTTTTATACAAGGCTTTGGCTTTTGCTTCTCATCTTCTGTCTCGGATGATACTCCTTTGCTAGTCTGCTTTGCCTCCTCTTCGCCACTTGCTTGTTTCTTCTTCTTTTCTTCTTCGGAGAGTTGTGGCTGCTGATCTTCCAAAGGTTCCGGTTTTCCAGGCCCAGTACCCGCATCTTCTACAACGCCCATATCTCTTAATACGCTCAGACAGTCTTCAGGTGTAATCCAGGTTGCGTGACTGCAGTCTTCAACATCCACAAGTATCTGCCGGCCACTTTCTGGATCTGTTTGCGCTATGTCAAGGCTGAGCAGCCAGCGTGCAATCTCTCCAGCCCAGAAACGCTGGTATCCCTTCTTTCCTAAGTCAGAGATGGGTTTCTCTGGGCCGCCCATGATGCCTTCTCGTCGTGAGATCTCGTAGGAGGCACCCATGAGAAGCGCGCCAAGTCCCTTGCGCTGCCACGGAGGGAACATGAGGATGCACGCTAGATTGTTGTTGTCCCATGACATTTTCTCTTTTGAGAAAAAACCTGTAACCTGTGGGGTTGCGGGAGGAGCAACCGTGCCGGTTTGTGTCGTAACCGTTGGCGGCGTATATACTAACAAGTAATAATTAAACCCAGTCACGTCAAAGAAGACAGATTTGTTATCTAGGAAGAGTTTCGCAAAAAGCGAAAGGTTCTGGCAAAAGAGCTGAGAGACATTGGTTAGCCCTTAAAAAATAAGCCAGTGTTTGTTGTATCTGGAAGGGGGAGGAGGGCTCATGCTACAACTCACCACATCCTGCTCTCCATCCACCTCCCATAAACTCCACTCCCCTTCATCATGAACCACTTCTTCAACATATCGTATACTGCCCTCTCCCCGCCTCTTCTTCTGTCCCGGACCTCTGTTGCTATCCTGGGCGACGTATATCGTCCGCCTACCCTGGGGATGGACGTAGATCTTCTTCCCTGGGACGTAAGCTCGCTGCTGGCACAGTTTGACATGACCCCACCATGCTACAAGCTCTTTTGCATATTTAAAGCAGCTGGGACAGACATACAGCCTCTCTAGCATCGGCAGGATATCTTTGTCCTTTTTTGATGGCGCCTTTCCGCCTACATCGATTGGAGAATCCTTACTACCACCTTTTGCATTCCCTGACGTCGCTCCCAGCACTTCCTTTCCGTAGTAGCTCGGATACCATGTTCGGAAACACAAGTTTCCCAACACAACCTTATCGATATTACGGTCCGTCCTCGGCGGCGGTCGATCAGATACTGGCAACGTTGGCGGTTTGGGTGGTAGCACTGGCGTGACTATCATGGGCGCTGGCGCTATCTTGTCTAGTCTTGGGGGCGGCGCAGAGGGGCCGTGAGGCCTCACCAATGAAGATTGTCGGCCATACTGATTCGCTTGCGGTACATGATATGTGATCTCAGGAGCAACCAGATCTGAAGGCCGCCTACGTTCTTTGACTGCAGCGCCGCCCACCTCTGTCGCTGTAATTCCTCGCCGGTGGGGCATCGGTGCAGCTACTCTGATGGTGCCAGGCGAGAGCGGTGGTGGTATCGTGCCACGAGGAGCAACTATCGCTAAATTTGGAAGAGGAGAGGGTTTCGAACCGGCTTGACGAGCACCGTTGCGACCGCCTCGTTTTTGCGGATCTGACAAGGGTATCTGAGGGAGTGGAACAGCCGTTACGGCGGGCACAGGAGCCGTTACGGCGGGCACAGGAGCCGTCATCTTGTGCGTCGTTGAGACTGTGGCTGCAAGAGCCGGTGGCAAAAGCGCAGATGTAGACGCAGATGCGGGTACCAGTGGAGGATGGACAGGAGTTTGACGCGTCGCACGACGCGTAGTCGACGATTGGGGATCAAGTTGGGCAGCAGGTTCGTCCGGTCGCTTGCGCTTTTGGGGCATCGCTTGATGCTATGGCCAGAGGGCCTGTCTAACGTAGGATTAGGCGAACGGCGGCTGAGTGAGGGAGCTTTAGAAGCCCTCTCGAGTCTTTGTGGATGGGTATATATATATCGAGAAAGGCTGCTGCCGCTGCGTTCGTTGAGCATGGATTAGGATGTCACGGAACAGTCGGATGCGGGAAAGGATGCGATGAATCCATCTAGTAGTAGCAGATCTATCAATTTCACGGTTTAGAGAGTACAAAAAGAACCGTTGCGGGAGTATTGAGCATTGCCAATGGCTTTCGTAAAGCAAGAAAGAGGTTGAAGTTGGGTCTGTCACGTGGAGGTCATACTGAAGGACTTACAGATTTTTCTCCCGGTCATCAACTTTTGAACGTCCAAAAGACTTTATCATTGCTCGCATCAAATGAATTAGCAAAGGCTGAACAATTGTCTAGGCTTATTCTTATTTATATACTGCATTTTAATGATGAAACTAAAAGAAAAAAAAAATCTAATATTCTCAACCAACAAAGAGCTAGAATCATCTCATGAAAATACGTCACAGTATATCTACTGTATTTCATCCACTACAGCGCCTTATAGCACGATGGAGGCTCGCTAAATTTCATGACACTCTAGTTGGCCTAATCCCCTAATCAATTCAGTTGACCTCGATATAGAGTGCTATAGTGGCGGGATAATACAGTAACATATAATATAAATACACTGTATGAACTTTCAACTGCAAATCTCTATCTAAGGTGCTGCCGTATTCATAACTCTCTCCAAGGTGTCATCACCCTCTTCCCAATATTTGACCAGAGTTAGCAAGCGGCGCCGTGCCAGGCCAGCATCGCGGTTACGATACACGCTGTCGATCTTACGAACTACTTTATCACTGACAAGCCAGCGTTTTTCTTCAGCCATAAACTCCATATAAGACATATCGCTGCCAAAGGCCTTCTTCACGTTTGCTTCTAGGTGCTCTCTTATGGCTTTGTCGGACTTGATTTGGTCCGTCGAGGGAGCATCCGGATGAGGGAATGCGGTATCAAGGGATGGCATAAAAGTGATAGGCTTCCGAGATGTATCCTCTAGGATTGATACTGCAACAAAATACATCAGGCTAGGATTCTCTAGAACCGCCGAGGTCAGGCTGATGAGACTTGTCGGCGTGGTAGCGCAATGCCCCAAGTTGAAGTATTGCAACTGCGGTGTCTTCCTGAGGAATTCCGCAATGGCCGGAGCAGCTGCATCATCTACATAGTTATACGCTTGACCAAGGTCCTCGGTAGCGTATGCCTGACCTAGATCAAAAGACCGGATGCCAGGATGCCCAGTTAAGGCTTCACACAATGCCATGGCACCTTGGGTGCTGACTCCAACCGATTGTAACAACAGTCGAGCCAGATACGGTGCCTTGGGAAGTGCAGCAGCCAGAGCTTGAGCGCCCTTGTCGCCGAGCGGATTGCAGGACATGTAAATTGATGTCAAGCCGGAATTCGGAGATGCGAGGAATTTGCCAATAGCCGTGGCTCCCTCAGTTGAGATACCGAGGCCGTTCAAGTAAACCTGTCGAAGAGGTAATTTGCTTCCGTCCGAGGTAGAGTAAGCGGCCAGACGGTTGAACAACTCAGTGATGCCGCGGTCTCCCAGCTCGGTCTGGTCAAGATCTAATGTTTGTAAATTTCTAGTCTCAGTGATGAGACGATACACATCGCCTGCGGCATCAGGCCCAAGGGGGTTTCGTTTCAACCAGATGTTAGACACAGCCGATGACTTGACCAGCGCATCCACCAGAGCCTTGAAACTTTGTCCTCCTTGGATACAATTACCCGCAAGATACCAAGTGTCCATACGATCTGGAAACTCGGTGACAAACTGAGCAATGGCTTCCACGCCACTTGGGCCAATGATATTATTGCCCAGCAAGAAGTGCCGAATATGCGTATTAGTTCGCAAACTATCCATCAACCGCCAAATGTGATCGGGCCCGACGACCATCTTGCAGAGATCCATCCGGCCATCTTCATACACGACTCCTCGGCGGAACTCAGCACCTCGAACATTGTAATAGGGCTCTCCACTCCCATCATGAAGCTCAACAGCGCCTTCAACACCACCGATCTCGTGGTTACCACTTTTTGATAAGTGCTCGAGGAAAGGCGCCAGTTCCTCATCTCGAGCAACGCGTACTGGCATGGGAATGGCTTTTGCACCGTCCAGCGATATAGGCTTCTTGATCGGATCCCATGGTCCCTGTCTCGTGATACGGCTCGCCCAAGCAGGCGCCTGGACACCAGGTCCAACACCACCAGTCATACCCGGCGCCATTCTGCCATTACGCTTGGTGGCCTGCAACAAGTCATATCGACGCTGAAGGGAGGCCCAAGCTCGAAGTCGAACACGATCAGCATCGTATCGTATTATGGCTGTTAGTGAACCATCGTGGACCGGATGCAACAGCGAAGATATGGCCACGGCTTGGTTGTGACGAGCCGATTTACGACTAGGTAAGTCATGTAGAATGTCTTCAATCCTATGCTTATCCAGCGGTAGAGCGAGGATATCATCCGCGGTGTAGCCTTGCGACGGCTTCACAATGTCGGCCATGTTAGAATTTAGCTGGTTAAGAGCAGCACGGCAGAGGCCAGCCAAGTAGGTTACTTCATTCATAGAGACATCCGAGGTAGAGCCCAACTTATCATTAGGCCTGACTCGGATCGTGAGAGAAGGGTTCAAGCTGTCCAGTAGCTCGACTTGTGTAGCCGAAGCCATAGTGAAGTAATGGGATGCAATAAGCACCTATCAAGTTAGAACTTGAGCAATAACGAAACGAATGCTATAAAACATGCGACATCCACTCAATCTATATATAAATAATTCTATGCACCAGAATTGTATTTCGATTCGATCCAGTCACCGCAATGCTCGTACAAGATGTGACATCTCAAAAGGCGCAAGCAGGCTCCAACCCCCCCCTGAGAAGCGAAGCTTGGCTAATGCACCAGCCGATGACTCAAAAGGGCCCCTGGCCTGGCTTTCCTCCTACCACACCGAATCAGATCGATCGATATGCGTGCATGCATATGCGGGAATGTCATGACAGGGCGTATGTATACAAGTCTCAAATAGCAAAAGGCAAAAGGGCGTAAGGCTGTATATTGCAGCCATGTCCTTCATAGAATGCAATGGAAGGCATTCCCGATATTGTCAAGGTGAGTATGTCGTTGGTTTACGCAACTCAGTCATCCACAATTAATCACCTGACACTATTTACTTACCAGCTACAGCTTTATTCAATTTAGCACGCTGATCTCTACGAATACAAGATCCATAATAGAATCAAGGATCTGGTGCTTCCATAGAATCTGCACAGCCACAGAATTTAGCTGTCACATCTTCATTACTCCTACTCCGTACATATATTAGTTATAAAAATCGCATATAGCCCTTTCATCATAGCTCACCATCTACATATTTTCTAATACTACCTCTTTTGTATAATGTGAAAAGGGCTGTCAAAAATTGGTTATTGAGGCTGTCCTCCTACTCTCACCCATCCCATCAACACCAAATGCACCTCTATAGACCTTATCATCACATCCTCCCCGCATAATCATTCCGTTTCTAACCGCCTGCCAGTAGTATGTGATTGATAGAACTCACAACCATGGAAATCCCGTTGCCGCCACCACCCGCCAACTCTTTTAAGAAAAAAGATGAAGCGCGCACATTAATTGCATAAAAGGAGCCGACCAAAAATTTCTTTAGGAAGATTGCAGTTATTGTTTGGTGTGGTAGAGAAAGTAGCAAAGTAAACACCGACAAGGTGGAAAATAAGGTATTACATGCCATCCAAGTCTCCACCAAGGTCGTCATCGTCCAAATCGCCCTCTTGAATTTCCTTGGCCATTTCTCTCTCACGCTCGCGCGCCTCCTGGGCATTCTTCAGCTCGAGACGATGCTGGTTCATGGGAAATCGCATTGCCTGTTGTTCAAATTAGCTCAACCTGCTTAATACACATGATGATGGAAATTCATATGATAAAAAAAAATTAAAGGAATACTGACCTTGACGCTCTCATCGTGAAGAGCAAGGCACGCCCGAATTCTGTCGTGGAACGCCTCTCCTGGCTCTCTTGTTGCATACACATCACCCACTTCCTTGCTCTTCATGAACCCCTTTTCTCTGTCTAAAGTAGCCTCAATAACTCCGTCTCGAATAGCCTTGGCAACAATATACTCAGCTGACTCCTCGCTACCAAGATGGAGACGGATGCAAATGTCACGCAAAGAAATGCGAGAGTACGATAACGACATCATGCGAATGCCCGTTTTGATGACATTTTGGCGCAGACGGAGAATGAGTGTGTAGGTCCCATCCCGCTTGAAGATATCAGCATTATCCACAATAGCGGTCTCAAAGTCCTCCAAGTTGCCCACTCGCACAGCCCGAACCAGTAGGAAATACGGGTGGAGAGCCTCCTCTAGAGAAGGCTGTCGGAAAGTAGCTCTATCAGGAATATCTCCCATCAACAGTTCAACCACCAGCAGGAGCTTGGTAGCGGTCTGTGAGAAGCCCACGGCACAGCCACTCGACGGCGCCTTACGGGTGGCGGCTGTGAGATGCTCATGTGCTTCCGTGTATCGTAGCTGGATGGATCGGATCCGTCCCAGATAGTACAAGAATCGTGCCACTTGGTTATTTGCGGCATTCTCGGGGAACTGCGTATGTGAGACAAGCAGATCAGCTTGCTTGATGTGCGACGTCAGGAGATAATTCCTTAAGAGTAGAACAATGACCGAGGCCTGAGTATCGGTGTCCTTGCGCAGCACAGCAGTTCGAAGGACGGCGAGAAGAGTAGGACGGATGGCCACAATCGGTGATTCGGGAGACGGAGGTAGAGGAGCAATGTACTCGCAGAACAGCGAAAAGTAGAAGTAGACTTTGGCAGAGAGACAGTCTAACGTTCGGCGGTTCAGGGTCTGGATGCGATCGGACAGGTACTTGGAAAAGTCCGCTCCTTGTTGAAACTTTTTAGCGTCGAAAAGATGGACCTGAATCAAAATGCCCAGGAACACATCAATCTCAGGGATAATCTCCTTCACTTCCTTCTTGGAGGCGCCATTCTTGGCAGACTTGGCGTCACTGTCGACCTCCATCTCCATGCCAGCCCCACGACCAAGGGTGATATCCTCTCGGCCAACCGCAGCTAAAAGGCTCTTTGCAATGTTGCTGGACGCGGTAGTCGCAGGGAATGTGTCAGCAATCGCCTGTGCAATAACATCTGGTGACAGGTGTTTGCGAATGAGGGAGATGGATCGTAGAGCTCGCAGAGAAAAGCGGGCATCGAAAAGCGCAACCGCACGGTCAAGAAGGGCAAAGTTGCTCTTAATATCTGAAGAGAAAAAAAAAAAGAATTATGCTTTAGCAATCACAAGCTTATACAGAGCCTTTTCTTCTTCTTTCGTATCATTTGTTTACTTACCTGTTACAGCTTGCACCGCAGGATCAACTTTCTCTTCCTCGTCATCGGCCTTGTCCACGTCCATTGCCACGTCGCCTTCAGCATCGGCCGCGGGGGCAGACTGCTTAGAGGCTTTAGAAGGAGGCACAACCACGGTCATTCGCTCGTCGCCATCCTTTGCGACCTTTTTCCCTTTTGCCTCGGCCTCCTTGGTCTTCCTGGCACTGTTTTCGAGCGGCTCCTTGCCGTTATCGTGGGGTGTTTTGCCAGGCATAGCGTCAGAAGCAGGCTAAGGATTGAGCAAAGAAATTTTGAGGTTTGCTTCTGATGATTCTAGAAGCTACAAGACACAAGCAGCGGTAGTGAAGGATGCTGCGTCCGATTGACTCAATAGTAGATGGAGTAGATGGGCCGTCTTTCTTGTTTTGGGTGCGTTGGACGTCAACGATGCGTATGTATGTATATGTATGTGTGTATATCCACGATGTGGAAGCGGGCGGAAAACCAAATCTAGAGGTAGAAGAACGAGGGGCCTCAGGTTCGTCACGGTATTTCGGTTGAGAATCCTTGGTTGGGTCGAAAGGACCAAGTTGCAACCGATGAGGCCCGTAAGTTGTGATCGTCGAGCGTTTGAAGGTTGCAAGAAGGTTCGAGCTTTTGAGAATAACTGGGAGAATGTGCCCTGGAGGAGCCACCAGCAAGCCGTATTGAGGGACAGGCTAACGATGTCTAGGTACTTGGTATTTGGCAGTAGCTGAGGTGGGATAGTAAGTAGCTTAGACTTACCTAATGTCTCGGATTAAGTCACCTATAAGCTGTGGAGCTAGCCGCCACCTTTTTGCCTGGATTATGAAGTGACGTTTGCGATCTGGTGCCTACAGCCCGCCTGGCCGCCTGGTAAGGATGATGCTACAGGTACCTTTACTAAGATATTAGGTGCTTTATGTACAACGAACGTGTTATACAAGCATCCTCATATGCTTGTACCTTCGACCTCCTTCGCGATAAATACAAAATAAAACAAATACTAGGATACCTTAGGTCTATTCCAATGCATTCTGCAGTGCTTGACCATTCTCAAAGCTATTAATCAAGGCATGAAAAAGGTATCACGAAGATGCACTTCCTTTCACTGCTGCCTACTCTAGGTATCTCCTTATCTCTTTAAATTATATGTAGCATAGGTCATCTAGTGCCTACTAAGGTACGGAGTACTTCCAATATAAATATCAGTAACCTTATAATGGCAATTCAGAGCCAAAGCCGCAGAGCATACACATTAGTGCCTATCAGCATCCATCACTGATGCTGAATTATTCTTCACCATGACATTGTCAATCACTACATCAATTGTCTCCTTCGATGCTTTGCAAAGTTTCCATTGATGGCCTTGACTACTTAGCTAGTCCGTCTTTGCCATGTGACTTCACCCTGTATTACTAAAACAACAAGATAATGCTTGTCCCATATCCAGCAAGAATAGCGTAGCACCTTGGCTCCAGGTAATGCTAGCTCAAGTAAAAAGCACAGTAAATAGGTAGCCACCTAGCCAGGTATTGTTGACCCTCTCCCAAACGCCGTATCATATCAATTCTCATTACCATCCAAACCTTAAAATCGAAACCTTCGTAGCAATAGCAACGGAGACTAAAAAGAAAAAAAGAAAGGGGAGAGTTCCACCCCTTATCTCTAGCTACCTTACTCACCCTTTCCAGGCATCACCTTGGCAGCTTGTACGGCACTCATCTTTGCAATCCAGCCCGTGGATGGCTGAACCTTGCGCACGGTGCGCAATTCATCAGAGGAGTAACCCGGAATGCGGATGTTATAAGTCCTCTCTAGGATAAGCTGAATATCCCGTATCTCAAGGACCTTGGAGCCGCGTTCTTTAGAATTTCGGCACGCCGCATGGAGAACATTGTCAACAAACGAGTCAGCGAGGTTCAAGACGCTCTATTATAAAGGTTAGCATGCAAAACTGGCCTGGGTGTCTTCTTAGATCATTTGCTTACCTCCTCTACCTCCGGAGTCAGCAAGTTACCGTCTTGCCCTTCCGCAGACCCTCCACAAACTTGTCGAACAAGCTCATCCAGTTTCTTCTTGCTCAGGACGTGGTCGCCCTCAGCATCATGATTATATGCTGGTATTCTTGGCACTGCAGGTTGATTCATGACGCCTCCTACCGTTCCGCCACCTTGAGACATAGTTGGCCGTCCAGGGACAACGCCACCACCAACAGCTACTCCTTGAGGCACCACAGTGGTCTTCTCAGGTAATTGCTTGGGAATCGGCATTCTTGGTTGAACAGTAGGCGGCTGCTGTGTTGGGTGAGCATGGGGATGACCTTGTTGGAGCGGCACTCCTGGCGCTCCCATATTCGGGTTATTGGTGCTAGTTGCGGCCGCAGCTGTGTTAACGCTTGGCGGTTGGTTTGGCAGCGGCGCGCTCCCAGGTGTGCTCCCAGCGGCTCTTTGGTTAGCAAGAGACATTGCTGCTGAGTGGCTGAGAGCTCGTGTTGGCTGTCCTGGGCCGGCTACGGGGGTTGCAGTCTGTGGAGTCGGCGCTCGCGCTGCTGCTTGTGCAGGCGAAGCAGTCTGCTGAGCGATCTGAGCCTGAGCAACAGCCGAAGCGAGGGCGGTGTTAACTGGTGCTGGCCGTGGTGGTTCCGTCTTAACTTGAACTTGGGGTTGGGGTTGTCCTTGGGGTTGTCCTTGGGGCTGCGCTTGAGGTTGTCCCTGTTGCTGCGGCTGTTGTTGCGGCTGTTGGTGTACTTGTTGTTGCACTTGTTGTTGCACTTGTTGTTGCATCTGCTGCTGTTGTTGTTGTTGCTGTTGCTGCTGCTGTTGCTGCTGCTGTTGCTGCTGCATTTGTTGTTGTTGCATTTGCTGTTGCATCTGCTGTTGCATTTGCTGCTGTGGCTGCTGCTGCGGCTGCATCTGCGGTTGGCCTTGTCCTTGCTGTTGTTGCCCTGAGACTGAAGCGTTCGGAACGGGCCGTGCTAGAGGTTGTGCTGTAGGTGCAGCTGCAATACCGTTTGGCCCTGGGACACGATGGCCTCCAGCCATTTGCTGTTGATTCTTGGCGGCCTCTGCAGCAACATTGTTGACTATGGGCGCTGTTTGGTTGCCATTCTGAGGCTTGTTTATAGCCGCAGTTGCAGCTACTGCGGGGGAAGCAGCTGGGACGGCCGGTGTAGCGTTGATAGGTTGGGCAGCGCCAGTAGCAGTAGCAGCAGAAGCAGAAGCTCCAGTGCCAACAGTGCCTTGATTGGCATGAGCTTGAGCAGCTCCTTGAAGACTTCCTTGCTGCTTACGAACACCTTCCACCCACTTATGAGCCTCAGCATAAAGCTTCAGCTGTTGTTCCTTTCTCAGCTGATACTGCCGAAGCTCGTCATCCTTTAGAGGATTTCCTTGGGCAGCTCGATCGGCAAAGAACTTTTCCCAGGTTGCAACCTTATTTTTAGTGGTTTCCATGGTCATGAGGGCCCGAGCATATCGTTCCTTCATTTCTTCAATCCACTTGGCAGCTTCAACAGATTTATCTGCCAGCTGCACTGGAGGTCGGAATGTCATTTTGTTAACATGTTGCATATAGTGATCAGGAATCTTGGGGCGTTGTGGTACCGGCGCGGCAGCCGTCGTCGTTGCTGATGCTTGAATGTTTTGTGCCTGACCAACTACGCCAGTAGCTTCAGTCTCATTGCTTCCTGCTCCTTGGGGTGGCTTTTGCTGTGCTTGCACTTGTGACTGAGCCGCTTGAGGCTGAGGCTGAGGCTGGGCTTGGGCTTGGAGAGCAGCGTTCGGTTGCGACTGCGGTTGCGGCTGCTGCTGCTGCTGCTGCTGCGTTGCAGGTGGTCGTACTTGAGGCTGTTGCCCCCCTTGCTGTTGTTGCTGCTGTTGCTGAGCTGCAAGATTCCTTCGCTGTTGAATCTTACCAATCAGCATTCTGGAGAACTCGATAATCTTCTGTCTAGCTGCAATCTGGTCTGGGCTGTTATTTGGGGACCCATTCATCTTAGTCCAAAGGCCCCGCAATCCTTGCTCATATTTGTTCTTCTCTTCATCGCTGAGAAACGGCAGATTTTTTATCTGGCCTGGCTGGTACATTGGAGGACGGCTTTGAGCAGCAGGACCTTGTGCGCCCTGAGGCTGGGGTTGGCCTTGCTGGGCCATCTGGCCCGGGGCGGTATTCATTGTTGCCACAGACGATGATGTACGCGCTGATACTCGGCAGTAGAGGGGGGGTTAGGCTGAAGATAATTCTGGAATTGGAAGCCTCGAATTATATAGGGTGAGGCTATGGGCAAAGACGTCGAAATTAAATGGAATGATGGGCCACGAGTGAATGGAAAGACGCGTTGGGGAGTTTTAAAGTTTCCTTCAAGAAGGCTGTCACAGTGAATCACCGCCTGCTGGCCTGCTGGCACTCCAGCCAATGGAGTTCGCCGAGCAAGGTACCCATTCCCGTTTGTATCAAAATCTCCCGGAGCTTTATCGGTCCGCGGGTTGGATAATTACATAAGCAAGCACTTCTCCCAGTCACTGGCGCATCTCAAGTAATCAGCTTGAATGTACGGAGTAACTTTTTATATCATATACTGTATCTTCTTTTATTTCGGCCTGCGTTTGGCATTTGCCATTGCCGGAGTCTACCAGAACACCCAAATATATCAAACCCAAACTTTATTCGATTACTATATACTTTGTTTACCTTGATTGCTAAAAGCTAATGTTGTAAAAAACAAAGGTGAAGCAGCAAGCTGACGAACATCAGCAACAGCTACAAGACAAGTATAATAGCAGTCATTCAATCAGGAATACAATATCCTGTTGCTTCGATAGTGTATGGATTATTTTCGCCTGTAGGCTTGAAACGAATAGCTTTCCTGTGCCAGCGAATGTTCTGGTTCCACCTCAATGCAGAAACAGCATAATCATACATTACTCTTTACGGAGTATATCGTGGAGCATTCTCCTGACGGCGGCATGATGGTTTATCCCGCGGCAACTGCTCTTGCATCCGTTCGGCCCTCCTATTTCTCCAAGGCCACATGCATGATGAGCTTGCTATGCCGGTAGCTATTTGAAGCAATGGTTTGCGTGGAACTGAACGATATCCCCATACTGAACTCCACTGTTATACAGCATACCTAGCCAGGGCTTGGCTTCCAGTTAACATAAAATTGGGGAGTTTATAAACAAAGAGTCTGAATACTCGTGTTTATTTGTAACATGGTGTACCTCAATTGAGAGAGGCCAGTCGTGCCAAGTGCCTCTATGTTCAATTAACTCCTCTCAATGTAGTGTCTCCTCAGCCTTCACCAAGTTTGGATTTATTTATACTATCATACAGGCTTAGCAACACTACTAGGATCGTCTTGGCTACGTACGCTTTTATTACCAAGTATAAGCCAATTTCCCGGCCGACGAATGCATCTCTGATGCAATTACTCACCATTACCACCCAATCAAGCAGGTCAGGCTTTAGAAATGAAGCTACTACTACTAGTAGTAGTAGTACTCATCAAAGTACACACACAAGACCCCTGTTTATTCGAGAAGCATGTTTGTTGTACCATGGAGGTGGCTGCATTATCAGAACGGGAGGACAAATCAGCCATCATCAAAAGATGCACTGATAGAGGCCCCGGCAATGCAATCTATGTAATGGTGTGAAAAAAATAATTGGGCCCATGGAAGAAAACAAAATCATTCACTTATTCCTCGTCTTCTAGGCGTTTCCATCAACATAGTCCGATATCCTTTTGTTGAAAACAACCAAGATTGAGAGCCAAAGTGGGCAATAAGGCCACTACTCGTAGAGGCATTGCTGCCCAATCCAAAAGACGTTTCCCTGTCCTGGATAGTGGATCGTCATCGCTCAAGCATTCTCAATGCTAGATTATCCATATTTAGGGTAGCGTCCGCGTCTTGAGGTAGTCAAGGAAGAGGTAAGTAGATAAAATCCCCGTTGTGGTATTCTTCATGCTCTGTGGATAAGATTCAGAGGCGGCCGCAGTTCTCAGCGCTGGAGGGAGGCGTTGTGCTACACCATCCGCCTAGGAAGCTAAAGCCGCCACAACACCAATCTGGAAATCCCACACAAGTTTCGTTTCGCTCTGATTGCCTTCAATTGAATTTCAACAACAGGGATGCGGAGTGGAGTAGAACAGAGGAAGAGATGGGGAAAAGATACCAAGCATTGCGCTCAATACGATCACATTCTTATGATTCCGCCCCTTGCATATACATACTACTAGTACAAGTATGGCAGCATGGAAGCATGTAGTTGATCCCAATACATAAGTCAGGTTCACGATACTGAAGCTTACTTGTACTTACTCGTAGTACTTACTATATGTACGGGCGCTTTGCAGGATCCCGCACCTCTCCTAGATCCTGAAACAAGGTTCATCAGCCCATTGACCCGACGCTTTGGCTGATGCATATACAAGTAGAGTTACATGCTCTCCTCTGCCGCTTTGCCCATTTAAAACCCTCGTTATCCATTGAATTCTATCCGTCTCGTGTCTGGTCCGCCCCCCCAGCCATTCAGGGTTGGTTATTTTGTCTGTCGCCTGCAGCTTTTGTCGTCTGCAGCACCAGCCAGGCAGCAGATCGCAGATCCGCATCCAAGCCGCCCAGGGCTGAATCTGGTTTCTTTTCCCTTTCACCCTCTTATAACAATTTGTACTCTGTACACATTGCCTCCCCCCCTTTCTACAATTCTTCATCATAATTACTGCGCCGTCTTGTTTTTTTTTTGTCTCCTCTTTAGCCGGTCGCCTTCTGTTCTGCCATTCTCTCAGTCTAACAGCTACAAGCCGCCGTGTGGGTGCCATAAGGTGTTACCAACACGCCGACGACCACCAGACTGGGCCCTCGCAAGGCTTCTCCAGAAACACTATCATGCTCCCTAACACAACCCGAGTCTTTTCTTCTCCGTGTTGGAGGTTTCTCCTTTGCATCTTGACTCCTTGACGCCTTTGTCTACTTCATTCTATATATATATATATATATATAAGCTTGTCGAGCGAAGCAAAGAACCCTCACACTTCGCTACATATACTAGGACTACACTGTTACAAGTGCACCATTGGTACGCGATACTTCTAATATTCTCCCCTGCTTTAATGCTGATAGCTGCAACCCCCGCGCAGGCAAAGTCTTGTTTTTTTTTTCTTCCCTTCTTCTCATTCCAAGCAAAAAGTACCCCACGCAATTTCAAGACCCACGGTCAATTGACAGCAATTTCTCGCGACTCTGATCTGAGACACGAGGTCATAGAAGACCGAGACAACGTTTTACGCCGTGGCTAGATAAAAAGAAAAGACAGGCCCCCAAGCAACCATTCAGTCATACGTTTCACACGGATTGAAATTGCTCACAAACATATCTCTCAATTTTATTACAAAAAACAATGGTCCGACGCAGCAGAAACTCGCGGAGGCGGTTCTCAACGTCAAATCTGAGGCTCTCTCCAGCCCAGATGTCAGTGTTACAGACCGCTGACCCAGCTTCACCGCCGGATACCCCAATCACCTCGCCACTATCCCCCCGCAAGAAGAATCATTCGGCATTTTACCTGTTCACGAATTCCCTAGCCCAGGACCCAAATATTAGGCCATATGGAAATGGCCATCAATTTAGCTATCGTCCTCTGGAGCAATTGAGCCCCCGATCATCCTCTTCGTCGGAAGCAGACAAGGTGGGCTCAGATGATGATGATTCCTTCAAAAGCGCCAGCGTTGTCAGCTTGCCAAACTCGCCACAACGACTGCGACGTATTCCAGCAGCAAATGATGGCTTGAAAGCGCAAGAATCAGATGCAGATGCGGATTCCGAATCTGAATTGGACTCAGCGTTTGATGGCAGTCTCAGCTCCGAGCCTTACTCTGAGGCTGACTTTGGAGCGGAGCCGGACAAGCCTAAGCGAGCAAGGTCTGCGCACGGTCCTGTGGCAAGTATTATTGAGCTCTGTGATTTTACGATTGAGGACGTCGATCCTATGGACAGCGAGTGCGATGGCCTGGACGTGCTCTACCCCACCGAGATTGAGTCAAACCGGAGCCGGTCTAGGTCTCGGCACAGAGACCTTGACAAGGACATGATGCAAGACCTTGAGAACCTTAATTGCAGCAACGAGGCATCTGATAATGAAGCTGAACTTGATGAAGATGACGAGGAATCTGAATTTGTCAAGAGGCAGCAAGAACTAAAACGCATTCGAAGAGTTAGTATGTCGAGCAGCTTCGGAAAGAGGACGCACAGCGAGCTCAGTGATTCGGATGATAACGAATGTGCTCTCGACGTCAACGAAGCTGGTTCCAGCGCTCGGCGCTTCCACAAAAGGCTCCACCGCGGAAGCTTGCTCTTCCAGGATCCTCCCGAACCTCGAATTGATGAGCTAGAGGAGCCTAATTCGAGTGAGGACGAATATGCAAATGAGATGCGCCTTGCACAGGAGCTACCATACCACGCAATGGAAATCATGGATACAGACTCGAGCTGAAGGCAAGAGAAGCAAAGAAAGAAGGAAAGAAAAAAAGGAAGAATAAAAAATAAAAAAATTTAAAATAAAAAAAGAAAAGAAAAGAAAAGAAAAGAAAAGAAAAGAAAAACAAAGAGCAGCCACGACTGCCGGGGCATGTTACACTATTTACGCGACGACGAATGATGTTACGATAGAATTAGAGAGGCACATCGGGGCCTCAAGCGAACTTTTGGCGCTGATATATACTTACACGACGCTGCTTGCTGGCAGAGACGGCCTACAGAATAGACTAATTTGCGAGCTAAACTGCTGAGTATCCGGATCTGGTTTGAGATTTCTCTTGGACATATATCAAGAGGGAACGAACTTAGTCAAGACGGATATATTATTCTTATTACTGCTGCGTCGCCATTCATTTACGTATTAGCATATACGAAGTGGTTCTTCTTCCTTCGAATACCTTTTATAGATCACTGCTGTTGGCCCATTGCGTTTGCATCGATTTTTTTTTAATATTTTTTATTTTTGTTGGTTAGCCAAGTTTAGAGGTAGATCTGCTTGAGATTTGTTGTTGATACTCATGAAATGTGTCGGCGTGCTCTCATAGTTGATAGACAATAGAGGATTTCATTGATGTCTTCAGTATAACTTACTTTTGTACTCTATCTTGGAGGAGTGGAACAGCAGATAAGCCCCGCTGTGGACCACTGTTAGAGCTCATAGCTATCGGAGATCTTGGCGGGGTGACGCCTAACCCACCATACAGTTAGTTAAACTTGGTGCTATCAACATTCTATCGTCAATATCCATATATAACGCCTATCTACGACTAAAATCTACGAATGATCGATTCAATATCCAATTGGATACTCGTGATATATGAAAGGATTCCTTGCTGTGCTTAGGATAACCACATATATCGCATAACTGCTCCAATTCCATCAAACGCGTGTTGGTTGACCAAGCCCGAGGCAACACCATGGACTCGTCTCTGCTATCAGCCCACCTCGAGCAAATACAAAACTCGTGTCAAGGAATTGATGCTCTTCCGTGAGAACTCCAAAAAGGGAAGGGAAAAAGAACCCCACAAAGGTATTAACGAATTCACAGCTTCCCACGTCCTAAAATTTTTACCACCGCACTGCTCTCTAGCCACGATATCACATCATTAATTCGAGATACCGAAGCCCATGAACGCGCTCTTTTCTCCGTCCCACCACCACCTCCTGCTGCTGCTGCTACCACTGCAAACCCCCCCAAAACAACCGAGAACGAAGTGAAGCCCAAGAATCGCAGGCAAACGGTCTTCAATGTTGCTTCGGGGGAAGTAACCACAGGCCCGCCAACTCGCGGTGCTCCTCGTCGACATACTGCCGTCGCGGCTGTTCTAGGCGGCGAGATGCATGAGCAGCTACGGCGAGGCGAAACAGATCGCAAAGGTGACCTAGATGTCGAAGTGCTCCTACGCGGCGCTGAGAAGCTCTGTGGTGTATACGAATTGCCGGGGGCTCGCGAGCGAATCGCAGCGCTACGGTCTAGGTACCGGCATGGGAAAAACACAATGGCTTATTATGAGGCAAAGGTTGCTGAGCAGGCTGAGCAGCTGGCGAGCATGAATAAGGACTGGATGCAGGATCATGGAGAGGAACCAGATCAAGATCAGGATGAGCCGCAGGAGAGCGGGGATGTGTGGACCGAGGATGAATTGAGGAGAGAAGAGGAAGAGGCAAAGCAGATGGAGATAAAGAAGAGGGAGCTGCAAGCTAGGTTAAGGTCTATGGAGAAGGATCTTGGGGGTTTAAGGAATATGTAAGAGCGAGAACTATTGTGAATGAAGTAAGTAAGTAGTATTACGGGCTAGGAAATCGTGATACCCCCCCCCTAATCTGAGCAATATACCAACTTTGATATAAATAACCATCAAACATCAAAACACCACATGTCTACTACTAGATAAGTAGTACTAACTAGTCAGCTATGTATAGTTTTTATTACTCTTGAGCTGCGTCTTTCTCCTTCTCCTCCTTCGCCTTGAACAGCTCCTGAAAAAACGCCGTCACATCATCAGCCCCATCAACTACATGCTTGCCATCAATCACAATCTTAGGCACACCCTTCATCCCCAACATCTCCATCTCCTCAACCTCCTTATCAACATCATCCCCCCCAGAACCATCCTCAAGCCATTTCCTCGCCACATCTCTATCAATGCCCGCCTTCTCTGCCGCGCCGCTCAAATCATCCCAACTCGTAATATCCCCATTCTCCTCAAAAAACATCTTCATCATCTCCACCATCACCTTATCCTCCAGCTCCCACCCGCCCAACTTCCTCCCCAAATGTGCCATTCTATGTGAGTCCCTTGTATTCCCGATCCTGCCGCCAAACGTGAACCCGAATCCTTCCTGCTCCCCCATCTGCGCCATCCGAGCCCGCTTAGCCGCCAGACGATCGGCGCCGAAGCGCTGCACGGCAATGTCCTGTACAGAGGTGGATTGGCCTTGCGGTATAGATTTATCAAGCTGAAAGGCATGCCAGCGGATTGTAAATGTACACGACGATGCGCCGGGGACAGTTTTCTGGAAGAGGGAGATGGCGCGGGCGATGCGGGAGCGGGCGAGGTAGCAGAAGGGGCAGACAGTGTCGGAGATGATTTTGATGTCGTAGTTTGCCATTGCGTCTTTAATGTATTTTTATTTTCTTCTCTTCTTCTTCTTCTTCTTCTTCTTCTTCTTCTTCTTCTTCTTCTTCTTCTTCTTCCTTTGTTGGCTTTCCTTGTTAAACCTTTTGTGAGCGTTATAGAAAGACTCCTCTTGATTTAAGCACTTATAAGAATGCAACAATCCATTGAAGCTAGCGAAGAAGGCTTGCCATACGGGGAGAGCTCTGCCCCTTTATACCATTTTCTCATATGCCCCTATTCTGGAAACAGACAGAAAAGAAAATAAGGCAGCCTGAATGGATCAAGTTTCATTTAAAGTATGATTCCGTATTGTTGGCGGACTTACACGCGTAGTTTGCGGAGTTCTAGCGGTAGTATTGTATCAATTGTCCGCTGTCTTAGGCAACAACTTCAAAGCCATGTATTCCACAGCAACGAATGGTGAAGAAAAAGACTGGGACTACGAATAATAGGACCTTCTCTAGAATTATGGTTAATTTTCTGAAAAATAGAAAGGGGACACTAAACGGTTAGAGACCAGGGGTGTCTTTAGATAATGTGCGGAGCAGATATTATATAGATACTTTAATTAAGAAATAGCTACTTTAGATTGACTATTCGAATCTCAGTCCTCAAATATGTTTTTTTTTTCTTTCTTTTTTGCTTTTCATATCTTCCCTTTTTCTTATAAAAGAACTCATAAAAAAGAACTGAAGGTGAATAAAAACAGGTACAGCCCAACACAAACCATTACATGTACTCTCGACATTAAGAGCACTTTTGGACCAATTTCCCAAACTATGCTAGCCTTGAGGATACCTAAATATTCCTTGTGAGAATCGCGCTATTCTCCGTAGTATGGGTATCCACAATCAAGGTGCCTAGTTTCCCAGCCTATAATCCGAAACTCCCTACCTATATTCCGTATAAACCGAAGCCATCAAACGCCTCTCTGTGTTGACCGTCTGGCGTGTCTGTGAGGACCGTCCGCTCTATTTCTCTTATGTCTATTTCTATGAGCTTGTTGAATCAAATCAGCCAAAGCAGGGCGCCAAATAGGTGCTGCCCCAGCCGGCAATCTGGGCGGCATCCAGCCTTGGCGTCGGCTCCCCTCAGCTGCAGGCATATGTTGGTTCGGATCTTGTCGTGGCCTTGATGCATGTTTCTTCCGAGCCCGTCGTGGCCTTATAGTAACCCAAGCTTCCTCCTCCTCCGCCTCCTCCGCCTCCTCCGTCCTCTCCGTCTCCTCCGGAGTAGATTGACCGTATTGTACAACTGCATCCCATTCATCAAGTCTCATAAATGGGCTTCTAAGCCAGGACCGCAATTCGTGAAGAAAAAGCCGCACATTTCCTCGACCAAGAAAGTCTGATAGCATGTCTTCCGCCTGGCCAGCGAAGCCCATGATATCCACAGTCTTCAGAATTGCAATAATATACTCCAGCAAGAACTCAGCATTATTCGCTCTTTGTCGTGCCCGAGCAGCCCCCTCGTCTGCATCTCCTAGAGGAGAAATTGAAGTATAATCAGCCCCGTAGGCAGTGAGAAATGGAAATACTTGCAGTTCGCGACGAATCCACATCCTCGCACGAGAGACAAGATCTTCGCTGCTGCAGAATAGCCTTGGCGTTAACTCTCGGTAGCGAGAGCGTGGATTTGAGCCTATATGGAATGAGAACATTTTACTTGAATAAACCATGCGCCGAATTCCTATAGCCATTTCCGCATGACGCCGCTGTGCTTGAAAGAATAGTCCATCCCTATAACGTCTCTCCTCATCGTCGGGTGCTTGAATCGGCAAGTGGTAAGGATCTCTTAAAAGCTCTTCCAACCGCCGTCTCCTGGACTCTATGATAGTCGTCTCTTGACCTTCGGGAGGACCGTGAGATAATTGAAATACGGCCGCCTTGCAGAGGGGGCATTCAGGTTTCTCAGAGAGCCAGTGTAAAATGCAAATATAATCAAAGCAATCATGCCCGCAAGGATTAAGTTTGCAGGGATCGCTAACATCTTCTAAGCAGATGACGCAGGTACGAACTGACTCCATTGCAGCCACTTCCTGTACCGCATTTTGGAGCGCTTGACGTGGTATTTCGTCATTCTCTTGAGTCGTATTGCTTTCCATGGAGACAGCGCGACGATATTGAAGTCGTCTGAAGGCTATACTCCGTAGCAAAGGGTTCTTTGTAATGGTGAGGAATGAGGAAATACTATGTAGGGTGGGTGGTCTAAGAAAAGAGGAGAATGATGTTGGGAGGTTGGGAGGCAAGGGAAGTAGCGATGAGCGGGGCAGCTGATGCTAAGGCTGCCTTCTAAGTGGAGCAAGCCCATTGTGGCGCTGGCACCCGTTTTAGGCTGCTACTTCTGCCAAACGCGCTGTTTCTAATTGCAGCCCTTTAAAGGCGCGCTTATACGCGACTCTTGGTTCCCCCACAATGACAGTTGCTTGACAACTTTCATAATAAATAACGTAACCAGGTAGTATACGAAATACAAAGACGAAGTACTGCATGGAATATCTTTGCTATATCTTTAAAGCCATAAACTTGTAAAGGTCATGGCATTTTGAGACTTTCACATATCATCCTCGGACCTCAATCGGCACATTTGGCTGCAGAGCCCCAACCATCAATGCCGCAATGGACGAGACATTGAAGAAAGAATATGAAGCAAAAGCACAGAAAGTACGAGCCGGTCTGAAGCAATGGGAGGCAGACTGGGCAAAGACACACGATGGGAAGAAACCAGGAAGGGAGGATATCAAGAATAACCCCATTATAGGTACGCTCGCAGCTCGATACTCTGCCTATAACTTGTTTGGCTAAATTCGCAAAAAAAAGCCCAGAAATATAAAGATTACAATAAATTTCGCGACATAATAGCTGGCAAGCTAGTTCCTCCATCTTCAGATGCCACGACATCAAAACAGAAACATGAAAAGCGTAAATCGGATGTTGCACCCGTCGAGACCCCCATGAAACGAGCAAGGCATGCAGAGACACCCTCAAAGGGGTTGACCCATTCCAACAATGACGAATATATGAATAGCCCTGCTATCTCTAGAAAACTCTTTAGTCCAGCGCCGGTGACGTCTGTTGGCCCAACACCTCAACGAGATGGGAAAGTCCTTGGCCTCTTTGACCTGTTAGTGGAAAAAGAGCTTCGGAGTCCGTTAAAGGGAAAGAGAGATGCCAACCAAGAGACGGGTCGTCTTACTAGCATCTACACAACGCCTCGTAAGCGCAGAGACAGCTTAAGTGAAGATACGTTAGCCAAACTCGGCCGTACTCCAAGCTCGGCGAGCAAGAGAAAGCTGTTTTCTACTCCGATGAAGAAGAAGGACGGGAAATCCGTGACCGGGACACCAACATCTGTGTCCAAGCTTCAGTTTGATACACCTGCCTTTCTAAAGAGACATTCTCTCCCAACACTAGACGAAAACACAACATTTGATGCCCCACCACTAAGATTACCGCGGAAGCCTCTAGTTCGTGGTTTGAGTGAGATAGTGGCCAGTCTTCGGAAAGTTGAAGAGGAACAGCTAGATGATGATCTGGAAGCGCTGCGTGAAGCTGAGGCCGAGATCGACGCCGAGTTCAGCGGTTCTGTTCAACCGGCGGCCAAACCACAAAACCCAGAGCCGAAGCAAGATATATTGGAGCCAGATATCCAGGCTCGACAGTTGCCATTAGGTGGCTTTGATGATGAAGGATTGTATGACAGCGCTCCAGAAGAGGTGATGGATCGTGACAGACGGCCTTTGAAGATATTTAAGAAGAAGGGGCAGAAGCGAACAACCCGACGAGCAAACATGCGGCCTGTTCGAACCAAGCGACCGACGAATCTAGCAGAGGGCGGTGAGAGCGATGAAGATGAAGATGGCGAAGATGGCATTCCAGATACCCAAGCTCATGCTGGCAAATCAGATATCGCAGGCGAATCTGACGACGAGTTTGAAGATGAAGACGATACCCAAGATAGTAAGGCCAAAAAGTCTGCGAAGCAGGAAGGTGTGGTAAAGAAGACAGTCCGCAAGGTGAACCAGCTGGCGCATGCAAACTTTCACCGGCTGAAACTGCGAAACAATGGTGCGAAGGGTGGTCCAGGTCACAACAGCCGATTTCGAAGAAGAAGATGAAGGTGGAAGAAATAGAATGCATAAAGTCCTGAAGGCACAATTAGCAAGGCAGAATCTATATGTCATGGGCTACGATAAGAAATGCATACAGGGCGTTTGCTTCGGGATTGTACATTAAAGGAACATGGGAGATATAGACTTGACGGTGATTTGATACTTGCGTTTAAACAATGATATTCTAATGTGGTTGTGATACTACAAAACACTAACAATAGTCCCGTATACGGGCTACTGTCATCTCCATCTTATACGAATAGGTAGACTGATGACTGAGAACCTGGGCCTTACTCTCACTGAGAGATGGAATCAATGATTACTCTTCATAAATGCCCCCATAATTATGTTGAACAAAGGCTCTAGGCGTTAAAGCGGTCCAAACTCCCAGACCAACGCTCTCAAGAACAAAGGCTCTTTCATCATTTTTTAAATAAGGGACAATTCTTTGTATCTTCTTTTTTTTTCTTTTTTCTCCCCGTATCTCTGTTTTTTTTTTTTTTTTTTTTTTTTCCCTTTATGGGGTCTTTCATTGTTGGCGCAAGCTCTTCTTTAACACCCTCTTTTACTCCATGAAGTTGAGAGTTGCATACCTGGCTTCACCTCAAAGCTCGGCGTTAGCAGATGGCAGAACATTTCTCTTTTATCAGCTAAGGCTATTTTCATTCTCATTTTTCTTTCCAATTGCTTTTTACTATTCCCACTTTGATATGCTATTTTCTTGGTCTGCGGCAAAATCTCATGGGCTTCTGATATAACCTTTTCTTTTCTATTAAATTTTCTGAGATACAACTTTGGACTTATGGAAGCCAAACTTCGAGCTACAATCTGGTTCTTTCTGGTTATAATCAAGACACTCTCATCTTGACTAATGTTGAATATTTCGGTGTCTTAAGATCTTGCTCCATGGGAGGGATAGAATAATGGAGGACGACACGGTATACAATAGCGCAGCTCAAGGATTTACTACTCTATCCGGTGGAATCAGTACAGAAGGAGAAGTTGGCATACATTCAAGAGCCAATAACACATTTATTCAGCACCGGCGACCCGTCATGTTCAATTACAGCAATACTTCATCGGCATCTGCATTCTCATCTGGTTTGAAACAGTCTTCATATAAAGAGTCAGTTGAATGCTCTCTTGATTCTGACGAGAGGCTCATTGATGCTCTCAAATCAAATTTGGTTCCTACTCGCTCCATATCACCAAAATCAAGCTGTTCTACGATTAGAAATTCCGATGCCACCTCTGTGCTAGACGATAACTACGGAATTACTCATTGCTCAAGTTCACCTATATCATCTTTCTCAACCGCATCATTGAGTGTTGACATACCAGAATGCGCCCTACTGGCACCAAGGTCATTCTATGAGGGCTTCAAAACTCCATACGACATACCTATCATGTCAGAACGCAAGGCTATCCAAATGCTCTCTGCAGTGTTGGATGGAGCAAAAGATGAAAGTATGAAAGCTTTCCCTGAATTTCAGCTAGATGAGTTTGCCATATATAATAGTAGGAAAAACTATGCAGAGGAAATGCGGCCTCTGAACCATTTCAACACAAAGATAGGACACAGCAATTTCTTTTTTGATGGCGTTCTCAGCGTTGGCGACACCAAGGTTTACGTGCGTCGTGTGCCGATCATTGCAGTTCCCATTGGCAGCTATAAGTCGCTTTCAGCCCACAGTGTTCGGAATCAAATCTGGATTCAATCTCATTTCAACTCTAGAAAGGCGTTATTTTATAAGTTGGGTAGGCCGGCAAAGGAGTATATGCGGTTCTTTGATCCTTTTCTATGGGTGGCAGACTTGGCGAAGCATTTCGTAGACTTTCTTTCCATCATGGCGGAGAATAAGCGCAAGGTCTCTATTCATCATTTTCGATCTACTTTTGCAATATGGATGAAAAAGAGTCACAAAGTGGCACCGGAGTTTCTCAAGTGGCTTCTTCAACATCCAAGCGATGATTACCGGACATCGATAGTTGCCAACATAGGTTTCCTCCACAAGGAGGCTGTGGGCGTATTGGGCTATCAAGAGGCATATTTCCATACAATTTGGGCAGAGGCTTGGGAGTTTCGGATATTCAAGACACGACAACCAAAGATTGCTAATCCTCCCACCATCGTAACTCAGTACATATATGACTGTTTTCAACACCTTCCGTTTGGTGATCTTCTGCAGGTCATTCCTCTGAGCTCGGAGACTACAAGACTCCGTAATAACTTGATTCAACGATGGCATCTGGAACCTCCATCGAAACTACATCAATCAGCCAAGAGCCTCTCTACTGTTTCAAAAGTTAGTATCAAGAGCATTCAGCCGGGAGACACCATTTCAACTCATCGTGATGACGAGGGTTCGGGCTCGCTGTGGAAACGAGAAGTTTCCAAAGGTTTCTCTGATGTGGATCGATGGTTTGCGCTGGTTCAGTCTGTTCACGTTAACAAAAGGGGGATACGTACCTTCGATGTTATTTGGTATTATCGACCTGTAGATACTCTCTGTGGATTGATGAAATACCCTTGGAACAATGAACTCTTTCTCTCAACCCACTGTTCTTGCTCGGAGATGTCTAAGATACACGAGAGGGAAGTGCTCGGCGTCCATCATGTCGATTTCTGGGGCACGTCAGCGACGAAGGAGGAATTCTTTTGTCGACAAACTTACCTCCATGAAGAAAGGAGATGGGTGACATTAGACGAAAGTCATCTGCGATGTAAGCATACCTTGCTACCGATGAAGAAGAGCTTCTTGCCGGCATATCAACCCGGAAAGACATATCTGCTGCATCTCGAGATGAAAAGTTCATTCTCAGAGCCTTGTGAGTTTGTTACCTCGACTGGAGAAGGAGGTCAAAAGTCTTATCTATTTAAGCGACTTCTGCGCCGTCAGCAGGTTGATCCGAAAGCTCGGAATGCTCGACCCAATGAGCTGGTATATAGTGAACAGATTGTCGAGGTAAAAGAGAAGCGAATATTGAAACCATGCTCTGTCAGATTCTTTCGAGATGGAGATAAGGTTCCTGCTCCGTATGACCGCGACGGCACGGGAAACCTCTTTTATATTACTCACCAACAAATCTTCATGGATGGGATTCCAGCATATGTGCCTTTGGAGGAAGCTCCAGCTTCTTTGCATCAGGGCTATGATCCACTTGAAAAAATAATCAAGCTTCGCGGAATTGACCTGTTCTGCGGTGGAGGAAACTTTGGCAGAGGCCTCGAGGACGGCGGAGGGATCGAAATGAAATGGGCAAACGATTACGATAGCAAAGCCATCCACACATACATGGCCAATGTAAACAAACCAGAAGACGTTAATCCATTCCTCGGCTCCATTGACGATTTGCAGCGCCTTGCCATGCAAGGTAGATATGCGAAGAACGTACCCCCTATTGGAGACGTTGACTTCGTAGCTGGCGGCAGCCCTTGTCCTGGCTTCTCTTGTCTGACCAACGACAAGACGACAGTGACACAAAGGAAAAACCAGTCGCTTGTCGCGGCTTTTGTGTCCTTTGTAGACCTTTATCGACCAAAATACGGCGTCTTAGAGAACGTGCCTGGCATGATTCACAAGAGACAGGCTCGGGATCAAGATGTTTTCAGCCAACTCATTTGCGCCTTGGTTGGCCTAGGCTACCAGACACAATTTTTCTTCCTTGACGCATCATCATGCGGATCATCACAGCGCAGATCCCGTATCTTCGTTGTCTTTGCTGCCCCAGGACTCGAATTACCGAAGAAGCCTACGCAAACGCATTCGCATCCTCCAAATACCCGAGAGCTTAGAATCGGATGGCTACCCAATGGCGAAAATATGGCGGCTCGAGAAATGCCCGCTGCTACCCCCTTCAAGTATATATCGGCAGAAGAAGCAACGTCCGACTTACCATCCATCTATGACGGCCAGCCCGATATATGCGTAGCCTATCCCGATCACCGTACGGTTAGGGGCCTGACAAAGACGCTACGAACGCGCATGTCCGTCATCCCCATTCAGCCCTGGGGCATGAATTTTGCACTGGCTTGGTATGGTGAGGATAAAGGACAAGCAGGCTCGGGTACTATGACGGCGGCTGAGCGCGAATTCTTCCCCAAAGCTAATAACGATGATGCCGTCAAGAAGTCGTTGGAACAGCAGCCACTAGCCTTGCAGCCTAGCTCATCCTCCTACGGAAGAGTGTTTCCAAACCAGCTATTTCACACAATCGTGACGGCGCAGACGCCGAGTGATGCCAAGCATGGACGACTACTACACTGGCGCGAAAATCGACTTCTAACCGTTATGGAAGCACGGAGGGCACAAGGTCTGCGTGACGACGAGGTTCTACTGGGGGATCCCACGACGCAGTATAGGATTGTGGGCAACAGCGTTGCGAGAGAAGTTGCCGTTGCGCTTGGTGTTACATTCCGTGAGGCATGGGTATTGAGTCTCAAAAGAAACAAGGAGCTTGCGAGCCCATATATTATTACTCCTCAGCATGGCAACTTGACTGATGGGGACGACACTTTGACTTTGGATAGCTGCTCTGGGTCTTTGTCATCGGCTACACAAAGTACCAGAGATTCAACTCCTTCAACATCTATAGATGTATGTTTGCATGGTGGCACTTGCATAATAGAATCGAGGGAGCTTCCAATGCACCACAAGCGTCCATGCTCGACTATCCTAATTGATGAGAATCGGCAATCATCAAAGCGACGGAAGAAAGAGACAATTAGATCTACTGATTTATTCAATCTCAGAAAAAAAAAAAAAAAAGACAATTAAATCTACTGATTTATTAAATCACAAAAAAAAAAAAAAAAAGCAAAATAGGAAAAGTTGGCAACAATGAGAGATAGATATCATCTAATTAATTTAAGAAAAGGGGGAAGCAGACAAAGATGCTGGCAATACACGATAACGTAGCCAATACTTGGAATACTTTCCTATCCTATCCTACACTCGTTTGCTCAAAACTTCTCTCTCTTCTTCAGAAATACACACACCATGTATTAAGAAAATAACAGCATGGATTGCATACCATACGAGCGGCTGTCCTCTGTAGGTTAGGAGTTCTCAGACTGAAGCATCTATATCTTGTATCTGTAAGTACTATTGTATTGTGTACAACTACTCTCCATATAGCAGTGCAAAGCTAGGCATCCTTGCTCTCTGGAAATACCATCTATCAAATAGTAGTTAGACAAGATCTACGGGAATACCATCAACTCCAAAGTACACCGAAAGTCCTCATCTGTCGGTTTTCACTAATTACCAAGTAAGCATATGGTGAAATGAACAAAGGCAGTTGGCATCACAAAGCCTCCAGTATAAAAGGACTGTATTCACCATCGTGGTTACGTTGCCGCCTCTTGTTTGTTTTCTCTTTTTCGGTAAATATATGTATATAACAGAGAGAGAGAGAGAGAGAGAGAGAGAGAGAGAGAGAGAGAGATACCAATAATCTTGACCGACAATACAATGCGTATAATCACATCTCATGTCATGCCGCGCATTCATTACCGACGATACCACGTGCATACAAGTATACTTATATATCATCGTCCTTAGCAAATCGAACATGATCCATTTCACAACCAACCAAGGGTACTACTTTATTACTTTATACGACGAATGCCAGGATTCAAATCAAACTCTCGGATGCGCTGAGAATAGTGAAAAGGACCGAAGAAGAAGAACAATGGGCTCTCAGCGGAGGATCGACAGCCGACGCGTTTCAGATTTACTTACTTGCACTACGAGTACTACTCCGTATATCCTGTTGAACTACCCGTCTCCATCATACCCTTCATCTGGTTTTAGTACTCTGGATATCGGCATTTTAACTTTAGCTTCGGCGCTGCTTTTTCCTTTGCTTTACTTTTCTTCTCTATCTCTTTTTTTCTTTTCTCGAATTTCCCCATTAGGCCAGCGACCTTTTGTTGCTAGGATTAGGTGCTTAGCTCTGACGAATACTGACAGGATACCTAGTCTGTGCGCGTATTTGGCGATATTACCAAATCATGTCTCCATATTGGCCGAACAGGCATATTCAACAAGCTACAAGTAGGTACTCATAGTATAAGTGTGAATCTAAACTACAAGAATGCTGGTTTGGCGTCAGTCAATTGAGCAGTGAAGAAAGTAGGAGAGAAACTCTGTGGTATAGGGTAGTAGTAAATGGATGCCGCCGACGTTGAAACTGTACCTTAAGAGGTTGAAAGCCAAGTCTTACTATGTATGATGCTTACTTGTACTTTTGGACTTGGCATCAATACAGTATGCAATCAACTTGGTTGCAACTCTCCCGACAACGCATGTCATAACTGCTTACTCCGTCCTTGTGCCTGTGCCTGTGCCTGTGCCTGTGCCTATGCCTTGTCTGTGCGTCTCCGACTGATGGGTAAGCTAATAAGCTGAGCAAGACCCTGCCCCTGTCACTTCTAAGCTCAAATCTGCAACCTCTAACGAAAAGAAGATGACGAGGGCCACATGGGTTCAGTCGTCAAGTCACGCATGCAAAGCTAGAAAGGCCAAACTCCATGGGGGTAAAATCAAAAGCGGCTCTGGACACCGAGCCTCTGCAAGTATGTACAAGCAAGTAGCTTTCTTCCTTTATTATTTGTGCCAGCACCGGCGCCTTATACTTTGTACAGTATAGTACTTGTATGTATATACGCCTTTTGGGGTCTGGATATAACGGCGTTACAAGTAGCACTCACTCACTCGCTCGTATGGGAGTATTTTCGTACAGGGTCCTCTTACAAAGCCGGCGGATTGCGGAAAACCCACGCGGCCCTTTCGAGCGAGTTTGACCGAAAGCGACGGCCACACCTTTTTTGAGTTGGGAAAAAAAGAAAAAGAGAACAAAAGAATGTGATTTTTCTCTCATTACCCCTCCTCTCCGTAGATTACGAACGATTGCCGCGCACGAAGTAGTAGTGGCACCAGCGGTGTTTTGTGTGTTTTGTGCCATTTGCGTGTGTCTTGTTATAGGAATCATCCTCAAGCTATCGTATCGTATGTAGGTACTTTATGATAGCATACTACCTACCTACCTGTTTGTTGTACTCGGAAAGACATTCCGAGCATAGGTGTACATACGCTAGGGTGTTAAATATATATATATATATATATATATAAAATTAAAAAATAAAATAAAATAAAATGCTACAAGTGGCTGCTGGTAGTCAGTCGTACGGAGTTGTGATGGGGAGGAGGGAGGAGGCAGAGGAGCACCGGACCCGTGAGGATCCGTATTCACGATCCCGAAGTCATCAGCCACGTGGTCGATACGGACCGGCATCGGCAACAACTTGAATGGCATGACATGAGATGACAAGTCTTACTGTACAAGTAACTAACTTATTACAAGGGTTCCGTAAAGTTCCCGGCTTTGATCAATTTCCGTAAAAGGACCCATGACGCGCGAAATAAAAGGGAAGCAAGGCTGTTGGAAGAAAAAAAAAATTTGAGAACGAAAAGCGAAAGTGCATTTCATTGGCAACCCTGGCCGTCTTTCTTTTCGGTGTCCCATGTCAGTGCTAGGAACCCGAGTCGTTGAGAGGATTCATACTCCGTAACTACATGTTTTACACATTCTTGTTATTGTTATTGTGGTGGTGGTGGTGGTGGCGGTGGATGCAGCCCTTACGAAGTAGATGCTGCCAAGCAAGCGAGCGCGCAAATCGACGTCGTCAAGTGTCCGAAGGTACCGACAGGGTTCGGAGGCTAAAAATGCAGTGCACGTACAGTAGAACTGCCTTAGACGACGTAAATACTGTTAATAATAGTACAAGTCCTTTATTTGTATATATGTAAGGCTATAAAAGAACAATATCAACTGGCTTGGTGGTGTGTTTGTAAGCTGCTGGGGATAAGGCAGATACGGGATATAAAGAGCTCTCTGTTACCCTATACAAAGCACTATAAAGCACTATAAAGCACTATAAATCACTACTAATAAGCAGGAAGACCAAAATTGGAAAAAAAAAAACGATATATAAAAAAATAAAAATAGAGTAAGACGGCTAGATGCAGGTACCGAGTGTTTTTAAAACGAGCGAGTGACTTGAAGATGCCATCTCCATTTCCATTCTCCATTAGACTACAAGTTGGTGTGCATATGAGCTTTCAGCCTATTCACCAGAATTACCAATATGTACCTATGCTGTACCTACAGAGTAGGTTGACTACATGGCATAAGCTCCGTAGCGCAAAGTATGTAGCAAGTACTGCATGCACTCTATTCTCTTATTCCATACATCTACTAGGTCTAATAGGTATTGAGTGTAGGTACTCGTAGGTATTTTGCTGGAGAGGGGATCGGGTAATGGTTGTTCGGGGGAATAAGGAAGAGAGTGTTTTCCCCTTCTTCTTTCAAACGCTTTGTTCTCCCCTTTGTATTTTTCTTTTGGACTCGGACTAATAACTAATCTTAATGAATGACCCTTTTATCTATTATTCTTTTGTTCTTTTATTTGTCTTTTTTCTTTTCATCAAAAGTGCTCAGTGCGCTGATCAAAAGAGCTCAACCATACAAGCTATGCTATACTATACTCTTGTACTACATATCATATAGCTAAGGTACATACATATACTTGTACATACCTACCTCGTAATAGGCATCTATAATCCGTACAAGTAAGACAGCCCCCAAATAAATAAATAAATAAATAAATAAAAAAGAACCTGAACGAAAAGATGGAGGGGGGGTTTAACTTATGGAGCCTTTTTCTTTTTTGAAACCAAACGACGATTCGGGCATGGCCGAAGCTATCAAATACGGCGGGATCGCCTTTAACGCCCAAGTGCCCCAAAGCTTTTTAGCGGCTATCATTCTGAAGCAAGTAGGAGGAGTAGGAGGAGTAGGAGGAGGAGGAGTACTGCAAAAGGATATCAAATCTCTATTAACAAGTTACCTAGTTCTATGACAGTTCTTTGTGTGTCTGCCTAGACAGATTCTCCGTTATTTTTGTTGTTCTGGAATCAAGACGGCGAGCAATTTTGACAAACAATACAATACAAGGACCAGCATCTGGTCCTTGACATGATCTGATGAGCTAGCTACAGGGGCGCCCCCCCCCCATCCCCCATACAAAGTACTGTACGAGTATAATTGAACCAGCTTTGCTTGTTAGTACTCCGTAGTAATACAAGTAAGTAAAAGTACGAGTAAAGTCCGGAATACCCTTTTCTTCTTTTTACCTTGGACCAAGTGGGTTTGGTGCGGCCTTGGGAAAACTTGGAAAAGAGCTCACGGTCGTCTTCCGAATTGTTCTCCGCAAGGGTTTAGTTGCAGGGCCACTTCTCTGGACCAACGGCAGCTAAACCTCCCCCCCTCCAACTCTATTTTTCTTTCTGGAAACCGTCGAGAAACCGGGACTCTTTTTTTTTCTAGGTTCTAGGGAGGGAGGGGGGGGGAAACGAGTGATGGAGAAAGGAACATGAGCTGAAAAGGATATTGTCCATACAGTAGCATCTTCATTTCGCACGGGGTTGATGCAGCCCGATGGAGTCTCTGTGATTCTTCTTTCTTACAGGCCATCCATCCCGATGGAGTCTCTCTGATTCTTCCCTCTTACAGGCCATCCAGCCATCCAGCCATCCATACATCCTCCCATCCCATCCCATCCATGTATTCTCTTCCTTGTTCCTGTCCGCGCACTTCTCGTTGAGCGGCCGTTGGATAATGCCCACCTTTTCCCCCGGGCCTACTTATTATTAGGTATTAACCTTGGCTGCGTGCAGCAGCTTTTGCTGGTCAAGTATAAAATTGATTTGATTACTCAGTCGTAGACGGCGGGTTTTGAAATCCTTATTTTATTTATTCATTTATTCTTAAACTTGCTCTCAAGAGAAAGCGGTTGGGTTTTGCCCTGTTCATTAATGAGAGAGTTCAATGCGACGGCCAGAGTTGCCCTACTTGGGTAAGAGGGATGAAGGAGAGTTTGAGCGAAAACTAGGTAGAAACTCTAGCGCCTTTTATGGGGCCGGAACGGTTCAATGTTCCCACCAGCCTTTCAACTAGAAAAAAAAAAAAAAAAAATGAACAAAAGAGAAAGTTCGGGGTTTGCTCTTCTTTTGAAACGAGGATAATGGATGGATGGATGGATGGATGGATGGATTGCCTGGATATACTCGCATAATAGGTACGAGTACTCCGTATGTTACTAAGTAGTTAGTATACTAGGTCGTAGTTATAGTTATCATACATTATCGAACGAAGAAAATAGTACTTGTAAGTACTTGGTGGAAAACGTGGGAAAAACAGCTGATGCGTTGGCTCCCCTGTACCTCATCGGCGGGAATACGTTTAGGGTACGGAGTACAAAGGACTAACTAATACTGTATCCCGTTTAATGTTCCATTGCATGGCATGGCATGGCATGGCAAGGAACAAGGACAAGGACCGGCTCTCGCCGCTTTGACGAGTGTACCGAGCTGCGCCTTCTTTTGGGTTTTTGATGCGATCTAATTGCTGTCCATCATCGACAGAACCACAGCAGCAAATTAAATGTAAGTACTCCGTACTGTAAAGTAATCAAACAAGGATGGTCGGTCATAGCTGAGTGTTGGACTTGCAGCCAAGATACTTAATTGTACTTTACCTGCCTAGTACTTTCTATCCTACCAGTAACTAGGTACTCCGTACTCCGTAATAGGTCCTCAATTACAGGGCGTTACAGGTGTTGCTATGCAGTAACAGCACTAAAGGGTAACTACTAAATCTCAACGGTACCTATCAAGTAGGTATCAGAAAGCTGTTGCTATTGCTGTCGCTGTCGCTACTAGTTTTTTTATTTTTATTTTTATTTTTCTTTCAATTCCAGTGGAGGCTTAATGCTGTGGTACCCACTAACAAAGCGCCTAGAACCAACCCCCCCCCCCTCCCCAGTCCCTAATCAATCACTGCCGGGCCCTGCCACACACGAAAATAGCGAGCCTCCTCCAATTCAAAGGCACCGGCACCTCATTTTCCTTTTTCTGCCAGTTGCTCCCGAGAAGCTCCTCAAGGATATCCCCGTCACTCCTCCTCAATCCTCCTCTCTCAACTTCTTTTTTTCTTTTTCTTTTTCGTTTTCTTCTTCTTCTATCTCGTCTCGTCTCGTCTCGTCTCATCCCATCTATCCATCCACCCATTCATCTTGTTCATCCTCCACCTCTCTCATCATTTCATCTCATCCCGTCCCACACACAAAGCAATTGGGGCTTCGCCGGGTTCAAACGAAATTAAAGTCAATCTTCTTTTTTTTTTTTTTTTTTTAACTTTTTTTTTTTTTTTTTTTATAACTTTCTTGTTTCCTTTTCAGGCTCAGACTCAACGTTCTATTTCATCTTTTGTCACTTTTGGTCACGAGATTGCCGTTTTCGACCACTTTGCTCACACCACACACACCCCACACGCTACGCGAGACGGGGTTCTGAAACGTGGTTGTTGGAGGAGCCTCTTTTTTTTTTTTTTTTTTTTTTTGTTTTTTGGTGTTCTTTTTTTTTTTTTTTTTTTTGGTGTATCAAAGTATCAGAGTGAGAGAAACGCATGTGTGATTCAGAAAGTGAGACTGAAGGAAGCGACGAAACCTGAACGACCACGCTTTGTTTGCTGGAACACGCGCAGAGTGGCGATTACGACTTACATTACATTGATAAGCGTACTTTTACTTTACTTTACTTTACTTTGCTCTTTGTTTTTTTTTGGAATTTTTTTCTTTAATTTTTTTTTATTAAAAAAAAAAAGACGGACTATTGCTTGATACGGACAACTACTCCGTGCAGCCTTACAAATCGCACTTGGGCGGCGATATTGGATTTCATCATCCCTCGAACTATAGAACAGACAGACGCACTTCAACTCTCACAACTCGAGTTCTTTTATGTGCCTACGACACAACAACAACAACAACAACAATTAAGAAAGAGAAAAAGAGAAAAAAAAAGAAAATCATTACATCGAACCATCAACGACAAAAAGCAGCCCGACTTGTTCTCGCACACAAACTTCAGGCTCACCCACAGGTTCCTTGCATAGATATCATATCTGATACTCTCTCCCATATACTATACATAGCATACGAGATACGACAGCCTCTCTTCACCTATAATCGTGCGTGCGATATCTGCAACAACAAAACACTCCATAGGATTGTTCTCGATTATCTATTTCTTCTTTTCTTTTCTTTTCTTTTCTCTCAATCTCGCGTGGACCGCCTCTTTCTTCTGTCTCTCTTTGTCGCTCAACCCAGTGTGCGTCATGACATATATTGTAAGTCGTCTTGTTTCATACCTGCATCAGAATGTCTCTGCTGCACATCACATGCATATTCACATCTCATCCTCCTCTTTCCGCTTCCCTGTCTAGTCTTTTGAAAAGCGAACCCAATGCAATGTCACTCATCTCATCCCTCCCCTTCCACTTCCCCTTCCCCTTCCCCTCCCCCTCCCTCCACGTCTTATGCATGTTGCATGCACTCCCTCTCTCCCCCCATGCAACTTGTTTATATGCGCAGCCCAACTCATCCTGCAGAATTTCTGCCTTTGAATTTCTATGGAGTACAAAGTCTTGTTTTCTCCAATCGCACCGCCACGACACTCAACGCAAGGCTGGTTTGGCTAGTGGAGGGTGTCATGGTTTTTCCCTTTTTTTTTCGCTCTTTTTTCTTCTTCTCTTTTCTTTTTCCCTCCCTTCTTTTGGCCTTTCGCCCGCTTGGCTTTCATGGCATCCGCATCCGTCTTGTCAGCTTTAGTTCAAGCTCAGACTTGTGTGTTTGTCCTGTTGCGGGTTGCCCGACAGCCTTACTCGTCGTCATCATTGCTCCCCTTTGCTGGTGCAAGAGTGGCGAATGCATCATGCTGGACAACATATTCAGACACGCACATATTCGCACACCCCGTTTGCTCAGGCTGCTCTTCTCCTTTGTCCTCTTGATCTGTTCCTATTGCCATGACCAATCTTGTTTCTGGTAGGGCTACCTTACAGGAGAGTCGAGTTGAGAGCACACAAACAATTTTGTCTTTCAGATGGTATACAATATATGGAACAGTGTAGTTCTCATTGGACCAGTGTCCAAGTTCTGTAGTACAGCCCAATGCAAAGAGCTGCGACATGCTTGGTCATGGTTTATCACACAAAGCATTCCTGTGTCTCTCCGTTGTTGTTCCTGGTGCCTTTGAACTCTACTTCATTAGGGAGGGATTAATGAGTCACCCTGGTTCTGCTTATTCGCGTCTACTACAAATTTCTTCCATCTCGCTGCCGCTCTTGTTCGCAGCAACAGCAATTCGCTAGATAGTAAAGCCATCCCTACATGTCCCTTGGACAGCTTATCTATCCCTTTCTATTCTTTACCGCTTCACTCATAGCTTGCTTGTCTATATCTCTTCACCTACAAAAAACACGCATGGGCAGATATCATGAACCCGACGCTCTTGCTAACCTTCAATTTGCAGCTATGTCTGGCTCATTATTGCGACATCCATGGGCCAACTCCCTTGATGGTCACCGAAGGCCTGGCAGCGCCTTGCAGCATCTGCCATGACAGCTTAGCCGCACCAACCGACAAAGCCCCACGCTCCACTCCAGCTACCTCGGATTCGCAAACTCGGACGACTCCAGCCGCCCTTGCCGACGGCATCCGAGATTTAAGTGTCTCCCAGGATGCTCAGTCTCAACGCCCTGCCCTGCGTCGATCTCCTGGTACCGGTGGAAATGATGGCTCTGGCTCAACTGGCCTAGATACCCCTCCCGAGAGCCCGCGTCCCTTGGCCCAGCAGCCACGACGCGACTCAAGCTATCGTAGGACTTATGACGAGACTGTAACCCGAAAACAGGGCCCCTGCGACAACTGCGCCATGACACTGCCTCGTCGGCAGCAGAACGTCGCGGCAGCTTCGGAAGATGTCATTGACACGCGCGCACCAACTTTGCGTACTCGTGCGCCTGCCGAGAGGGTCTTTCTTCCTATTGATCCAGCCTCGCCACCAAATTCGCAGTCATCTAGTGATACTGACGCGGATCATGACCTTCCAAGACAGTCGCGTAGTAGGAGAAACGTATCGTCTGTCAGCTCGCGAACTACGTCGTGCTCTAGCACATCTACGACTTCTGAACGCCATCCTAGTCATGTACATTATGTGGATTACACATCGACCCACGAGCCGATTCTCCCCGACTCCTTCTCTCTCATTCGGGCCTCATGTCTGCGGGCCCTATCCTTTGAAACTCTGCCGCGAGCTCCCTCTACCGCCACGCCAACTTCCTCTCCTCAACATCATAACTCGCCCTCTTTTGTAACTACTCAAAGTGCTGGTTCGGCCGCATCGGGTGGTGCCATCTTCTTTGGCGACTCTCTGGCAGGATATACCACGGCCTACATCTTTCGAATTCCTGATGTTCATGCTCGGGGCCATAAGCGTGTCTATGCCTTCCTCGCTCTTAGCACTCACAAAGAGAGGCTTGCCATGAAAACATTTGCCGGCGTTTCTTCTGCCTTCCGCGAACTCGCCAATTGGATTCAAAATCTGGCCGAATCCGAGGCAGAACGCACTGCAGAATCATCCCCTATTGGCAGCGTCTTGTACAGCGGCGGCGCTGGTGGCCATCAGCAGACATCATCAACATCATCATCTGCCGCCGCCGCTGATGCGCCGAATGTGGATCGCAGTGGAAGTAGCTTTCTCACCGGCGGGAGTGGCTTCACCAGGCGCATGGGAGGCCCTGGCGGTGTCTCCTCGCTCAAAGCTCGTGGCCTTGCGGAACTTGTTGGACAGCCAGACTTCTTCATCACCTTACACAAGAAATTTGTGCAACTCTTGTTTGAAGTGGGCGTCTCCTTGAACTCGTAAAAGGAAGCTCAGGCTCCATTGATTGTCTCTTTTGCACTATACGATGGCAGGGCATTGTATTATTATTATCCTCCTTTATTATCTTTTTTTATTATCCTTTTTTTTTTCTTTTTTCTTTTAGTAGTTTCTACTGATACCCGCCGAACGGCATTGCGAAGCATCATTCAGGTGGATCCGGGGTTTACTTGACACAATTCGCCCGGTTTTTTTTTTCCTCCTCCTCAAAATCATCTCACGAGTTTGTCATCTCATGCCTTTTGGTACCTTGTTCATCATAATCAGCATAGCACCGGTGTTTTGTCCCGTTCATTTCTTATACGAAACGAGGTGTAATGGGTAATGGTAATGCGAGCAAGCTCGACCCGTAACGTTGTAACGTCTTCAGCTGTCTTTTTCTTCTTCTTCTTTTTCTACTTCTACTTCTCATTCTTCTTCTTCTTCTTCTTCTTCTTCTTTTTCGTCTTTCTCACTTTTTGTCATTTGGTATATCCCCCTTTTTTTTTTGGTTTTTTTTTTTTTTTTTTTTTTGGTTTATTGCAACGCTGTGATTATGATACTACCTTATTTTTCTCTCAACCAAAGTAAATGGGGGCCGTGTGTCATTTCTTTTATCTTATTAGCGAGGGAAAAAAAAAAAAAGGATCAGGATCAGGATCAGGATCAGGAAAGGGAGCGAAAACGAAGAAATACCACCTATTTTCTTTCATAGACGGGAAGTTCTTGGATGCAATAACGCGGATCATGGTGAATTTGAAAATTGTGGAAAAGAAAGAAAACCGGGAGTTAAAGGCTTTTTTGTCCTCCTTCTTTCTTTCTTCTTTTTTTTTTTTTTGATAGCGAATTGTCTTTTCTAATTGATTGAATTTTTTTTATTTTAAAAATCATGATCAAATAATATGGAACTGTAAAGAGTATTGTAAATGGGTTTATATATATTATATTGTATTGTATATGATAAGGTATAATAAATAAGATAGCTTTGGAGCATTCATTCCAAGTACTACCAAGCTAGGTAAAGTAAGTAAGTACTTAACTATCCTATAGATTGCCAAAGTGAGTGAGCTCTTAACTCTTCCATCACATTCACATCCCAACTTATCTTTTACGAAAATATATGCTTCGTTATGCCAATTACTTTCTTGTGCGGACGACGCTGCTACAAATACAAAGTAAGAAACGAACATATGAGGCGGCAAAGACGACTAGATTCCAGCGCCGTGTGTCTATAATATAAAAGACGACATTGACGAACTTAACCAACCCCCTTCCTCCCCCCCTTTTTTTTTTGCCCAAACTTATTATCAACTCCCTTGCCCTCTCACCCCAGATATTTCCCATATCTTTTACTTTCAGAAAAAACCACATGGTTGAATAGTGGGCAGCCTTCCGCCCTCCGCCATCTGCTCCCCCCTCTCTTCTCTCACTTGATGATTGCTCATCCTACGTCGTTGCCAAAGGGGGAAAAGAATAACTCACCCCAATGAGTGGTCGATACAGGTTGTCACGTAACCTTTTTTTGCGTACTTATTTGTAAAAGTCGAATTTGTTGTCATCACTGGTACCCTTTACTTGGCTTGAGTAAGCATCCTCGAGATCGGTCTGAATAATGTTGTATCGGTTCTTGCGGACTGCCCGGAGACCAGCTTCCTGCATGATGGCGGCAATGACGGCGCCAGAAAGTGGGTCGTTGCGCACAATCAAACTGTCCAGATCCACCTCGGGTGCCAAGCTCATCTTGCTAGCAATGGTAGTGAAGATGAGACGACGCTCGCGGCGGTCTCGCAGAGAAGGGAACTCAATCTTTCGATCGAGACGACCGGGACGCAAAAGCGCAGGATCCAAGGTATCAGCACGGTTTGTGGCCATGATAACCTTGACGTTTGAAGTCTGATCGAAACCGTCCATCTGGTTAAGCAGCTCCAGCAGAATACGCTGAACTTCACGATCGGCACCGGTCTGGGCGTCAAATCGCTTCGTAGCAATGGCATCGATCTCATCAATGAAAATGATGGCAGGTGAGTTCTCACGTGCCATGCGGAAGACATCACGAACCATTCGAGGACCTTCTCCCAAGTACTTTTGAACGAATTCCGAACCTACAACACGAATAAAGCTAGCAGTCGTAGAGTTGGCGACAGCCTTGACAAGCATAGTCTTGCCGGTGCCAGGGGGGCCATATAAAAGAACACCGCGAGGAGGGTCGATACCAATCTGCTTATAAAGGTCGAAGTGTGTCAGGGGCAACTCGACTGCCTCTCGGATTTCCTGCTTCTGCATGTCCAAACCACCAACGTCGGCATACGTCACATCAGGCTTCTCATCGGTGCCAAGCATGGCAATGGAGGAGTCGGCTTCCGGGGGCAGGATGTCGACAAGGGCGTTGGAGTGTCTGTGCAAAGCAACTGAGGAGGAAGGTTTAAGCAATTCGCGGTCGAGAGTGGATAGAATGCGGACAACATAATTGGAGCCTGTGCTTGACTGAACAATCCCGGTGCTAGAAAGTGGTTGAAACTTAGATTAGAACTTGCTGCAGGCAGTAATATCCTTGAGCGAAGTGGAAAGAAATTTACTTTTGATCGATGGCTTCCATAAACTGTCCGATGACGAGGGGCACGCTCTGGATGCGCTTTATCTCTTCTTGCGCTCGTACTAGCTCTCGCTTCAAACTCCTACAAAACAAGTACAAGATAAATAGTCAGCCTCTCTCTCTCTCTCTCATCTTATATGAATAACGGTTGGGTGCCATTTTAGGCCAAGGTAATATCTTACCTTTGCTCATCTTTTATGTATTCCTCTTGCAGCTGAATATACCTAGAGATGGGCAATTAGCAGCCGTTAAATCAAGGCGGCAGGGCCGAATCGCTTTTTTAAGATGGAGCTCTAAACGGATGCCACAGTGGGGGAGGGGATCGTACTCTAACTGCCTTTGAAGCTTCTTCAAGGTGGCATAATCATCCTCTCCGTCGGTTGGTAAACCCTCAAAATCATCGATATTTGGAATCGCTGAAGGGGCGGCCTTCTTATGAGGTGGCACCGTGATGGACGGGTTTTCCACAGCGACGTCGCCCATCTTGTATTTCGGTTGCTGACTAGTACTTGTTTGCAATCGAAGTTCGCTGTTGTAAGAAAGCAAGAGAGAGAAAAAAAGATCAAGGGGGTGAAAAGTTGTGTTTGCTAGGCGATAGAGAAAGGAAGACTTGTATTCTAGCCAGCTCCTCCTTACACAATGAAAGCTATCACGATCGGACCAGGCCAGGCGTCAACAGCAAGACGCAGCCTTCCCGGGGCCTAGCACCGCTTAGTCAAGATCACGTGGTGATATGATAAGCAATGAGATAACAACGCAAGGTACAGAAGGTACTTGTACGCATTACGAAGTGCTCCGTACTCCGGAATCTGAAATTGGGTCTACGTAGTAAAAAGCTGAGCTAAGCCAATCCGGCATCTGGGCGATAAGGCGGGGTACGATTGGCTGACGATGGGGGCTGTTTTTGAAGGCTTCGCCCGATGCGGACGCTTTTGATTGTAGTGCTTGCATGCCTAAAACAGCCCGACGTCTCCAAAAGTTTCTCCCCAGCACGCCTCTAGGGACTTGTTCAGTGGACGCCAGTGGACGCCAGTGGACGCAGCAGCTGAAAATAATAAAAAATGGGCGAGCTGGCAAAGCCCAGCGGCAGCAGCCACACACACAGTTCACTGGTCACGGTGAGTCCCAAAAAGCCCAGCCTCATATGATCAAGCTCTCCGATTGGGTGATGAATACGCCGTCTTGCATCAAGGACGTGGGGAATCCAGCCCATCAGGCTCCTCCCCCTCCCCCCCTGTCCATGCCGGGCCACGAGTCGCCACTACTTGCCACTGGTATGATCCGCACCAACAGTGACAGTTTGCTCTAATATCATCGAGGTACTCGTACTCCATGCTTGGCCGGATGGCATCACGGGGATGATGGTGTTTGATGTCAAGTCAAAGGTTGCTGTTGAATGAATTAGAGCCCTGGCTTGTGACAAGAAAAAAAACAAGGTACTGTACAAAGTACATACAGCACAGCACCAAGTACTAGGTACCCCATAAACCCGCTACTTATCAATGCTACACCATTACTTCATAGTAGGTACTGAGCTCTGCCTTGCATTTGCCTGGGCTAAGTAGGTACTGTAAGCAGGCGAGGCATCTACAAGGGCACCATCCATGTACTCCGTACTTTACTCCGTACATACGGTATACAGGAACCGCCGCAGGCAGAGTGCCGAGTCAGAGCGCCGCAATAGGCCAAACCGCAGGAAGTTGTCGGAAACTTGCGACGTATCGCCACGGGCTCCCCAAGGGCTCCTAAGGGCTCTAATACCTCAAGGTTTCCACAGGTCGGCATGTAACATGTAACATGTACCTTGCTTTTGGGCTGAGTGAGTGAGTAACCGACGGAGACCCTTTTTTTGTTTTTCTGTCAAGGTAGAGAGTAGAGAAGCTCATCTCGCCTACTTTTACTTGTTCGTCACACTTTCATCTTTTGGCCTCACGAAGCGTTCTCTATCTCTTGATCCAACATCGTCTCGCAACCCACGTTACTGTGCTGTGCCGCTCGGCTCTCTCCAGCTTCTGCTCCGTCAGGCTCCGTCGGCCATTCTCTCCATATCAGCCTCAATAGTTCTTCCACCTCTATCTTCTTATCTGGCTTTTCTCTTTTGTTGCCCCTCTTCTACCCGTATTCATTCTTCCTACGTGCTGTGACGACTCCCCTCTTCTGCGTCTTTCTCAGTCCTCCTTTCAGCTGCAAACTTGGCTCCCTCCGTACGACCATCTCTCTCTATTCGCCTTGGCTCGTAGCGAGCTGGTCTAGACAATCTTCCTCCCTTTCCCAGCCATGTCTTCGTCAATCAACATCCCGGCAGGCCCATCGTCTTCGGCCGCGGGATACAGCCTCTCTGCAGATACGGTCGGCAGCTCGTCCGAATGCTCCTACTCTAGCTCGCCATCCCCCTCAACACCATCCGCCTCACCCAAGGGCAAGGCAAAGGCCACGGCGCTAGATAACCGTCGTCCAAGTCTAATAAGTGTGTTCCCCCGCCCCTTCTACTGTCTAGGACTCACGGCAAGTGATGTAGCTGCCAGTCAGCCCGGGACAGGCTAACAAAGCCGTGTGGACCGCCTTGTGTTGCACCCGTTTGCTGACCATGTTGCACAGGCTCGGCCCTCTCCAAGCAGGAGTGCACCGTTATCAACATTGGAGCGCCAGATGGCCCTCCCCGACTGGTATTTGAATGCTTTCTTTCTCCAATAAACCCACTTCATGTAAATTTCCTCATGCTGACACAATATCAGATTTCGTACCTATCATCAGGTCAAGGTTTCATGTGGAATCCTGGTATGTGTCCCAACAACCCCAATAGCTCAGAGATGGATTCAAAATAGTGAATTAACTCAGTATCTTTGTAGAAATCTTTCTTCCCTCTTACGTCGACTGCGACTATGTACCTCTGGAGAATCGACGAGACCCTGTACACGAGATCCACCTTACCGACGAGGAGATAAAGAATATGCTTCCGGAATGAGCACCTTTACCTTTGTCGTCACGCACCATAACTCTTTTTTCTCCAGAGACACTGAATTATATAGATACCTTTTTTTTTTTTTTTTTTCCTTTTTTTTTTTTTTTTCTCGCGGGATGTTTTGCTTGGCTTTGTTGTATTTCCCAATGTCGGTCGGTACCCGACGGCGTCTGAATGGTTTTGGGATTCGTTGATTGGTTCACCTCTTGGTATTTTGTTGGGCATATGTTTATATTCCTGGCAGGAAGTGCGGCTGTGAAGGCTCGGCGTGGAGTAAGGATGACAAGCCTGAAATTATTTGTTTGGAGGGCATTGCCTCGGCTTGCTTCTCAAGGCCATCTGGCGTTTACACTCGCATTTGGAGGAGTATGCTGCGACAACTGACGCTGAATTATTTCCTTTTCTTTTTTTTTTTCTTTTTTTTTTCTTTTTTCTTTTCTTTTTCTTTTTCTTTTTCTTTTCTTTCTTTTTCTTTTCTTTCTTTTTTTCTCATGTGCCAGTACGGTATCTACAGGGTTGGTTTCAAGCTCCCAGCTGGACAGCAGTTAGGGAAGCCCCTTGAGAGTTTATTTCCTTGGTGGTAGCCTAAGGTACTAGGCAGTAGGTAGTTAGATAGGCAATTCCTACTATTGTATTCATATAGCCATTCCATTATGCATCACCCATAATAAATGTTGGGGATGAGAATGTTTGAATGAATGCATGATTTTTTAGATTTGATTTTAGACTAGCAGACTACCTCGTACCTACTCATAAGTAGAATCCACAACATTGATGATATACGAGATTATACATCGTATCTATCATTATTCTGTAGTACCTAAGGTAGCTGTGGGATAGTATATATGTCTATGTCTAGTACTATCCTTGTATCACGGAGATAGTTGTTGGGGTAGATGTAGTAGCTGTAGTAGCTGTTGTAGTAGATGTTAGTTTCCAGTAGTACTCCGTACCAAGTAATTAATTAGTGGTGGTGGAATCAGCGTTGGGCTGCCCCGCATGCGGCTGGGGACCACAAAGTCCCCTCCGACTTATGGAGTAATCCACTAAAGCTAATGGCATGTTGTGACTGGCTACGGTTTACGGGGACACCAAGTACAAAGTACAAACACAAGCACGCCGAATTCTTGTTCTAAAGGGTCCGAGGTACCTAGCCTGAAAGTTCTTAACGAAGCTCACCGAACATGAGGGAGACGCTTGCTGCTGATGCCAAGCAAATTGCTGTGTGCTTTTTAATTGTGCAATAATGTAGGTAGTTTATTACGAGCAATACCGAGACAGATTTACAGAGTTGTAGATTTTTGAACCGGGGTACAAAGCAGCACGCACTGTACAGAGTACTGAGACTGAGACATGCCGCGGTGGGTATGTGATTTGATGGGTTGTGAAACGGCGGGTTACGGAATGTATTGAGGACCTAAAAGTTAATCAAGTGAAATAAAAAAAAGGCGGTGATGATATCCTATTTACGTATTACAAGTATTAGAAGAGTATTGAGTGAATTTAAGAGAGAGAGAGAAAAGAAAGAGGAGGTGGAGGAGGGTATATCTGTAGATGTACTTGAAGATTCAAGTATGGATTCCCATAGCAATGATATATAGTAAGTACAAGGTACAAATACATGTTGAAGAGCTGATTGATACCTTGATGGCTGCACTGAGGGGGATTTGCTTCATAACTACAATAACAAGTTATGAAGGGTAGAATAAAATTCAGAACGCAGTCTAACCAATTGCCGGAAAATATAAGGTAGGCAATTATCTTGCAGTTATTAGGCCTGTCATCTGCATCTTATCCGGACGAAATATAGCATAGTATTAACTATAACTGTATTGTATTGGCTCTTTAACTTGTAGCATTCGAGAAGCGGCAAATACTGCATCGCTTAGCTACTACCACCATACTTATTCTATGAATTCTATTTTTTCAAATTCGAATAATAAAAATATATCTTCAATAAACAAGTTAAGTCTTATTTACTTATCAGGAGAATTATCTCTCAAGATGGCCAACCAGGTAACTGGCTTTTACAAAGTCCGTCCTCTCGTACCAGAACGGCTTCAAAAGCCTCGGCAGTTATTTTAAGGTGAGGCGGCACAATGTGTCTCCACTTGTCACCAAACAACAAACCAAACAATAAAGAGAGAGGTACGTACCGTCCATCGCCCGCCAGATAAGATTTGTTCAATTAAATCCCACCAACGCGACACAAAGAAACGCGTTTTGCGCCACCAGAAGCATCTTATCGCAGATCAACCCTCTCACTTTTCTTCGTCTATAATTCTTCCATCTTTCTCTTGATCCTGCAATCCATTGCCTTCACGGCCTGTAACGGCAGACTCGCATCCTGTCTTCCAATGGATATATAAATCAGGCAGGAAGACAGAAAATAATAAATCATAGCCGGGGAAAAAAAAAAAAAGAAGAGTGAAGCATCACCATTTTGTACGGAATTCAAATTCGCAGCAGCGCGTCGGCACATGGATTCCGAATCCATCGTCTCGCAGGTCCAGCGCAAGATTGAATTGCAAAGCCCCGAGGATCTCGCCTACCTCATCACCAATGTGCGCAAAGCAGCAATCGAGCGCCTCAACGAAGCGTTTCCGCCTGTAGAGGGGACGGAGGGAGGGGAAGATGAGCTGCGCAATCAGATTGAAGCGCTTGTGAATGAGGTACGAACGTTTATTGAATTTTATTATTATTATTATTATTATTATTATTTTTTAATTTTTTAATTATTTTTTTTTGGTTGCATGCACTTGCTCCCATCCGGTTATCATCATACTTCGAAGAAGCAAAATAAATAAATACTTACTTGTAGCGTGCAAATAGTACATCAACAAGACCTTCTCTCTTGCCTCCCCCAACCTCACCATCAACGGTCTCCCCGTTTCCCCCGACTCCTTCATTGGCACCGCCGCACCTACAGCAGATTTCGTCTACGAACCCTTCGACACTCGCAAGCGCCGCCAAGTCGCCGACCTCATTACTCAAGAAGAGAAACTGCTCGAAGACGTCGCCGCGTTGAAGCGCTCCGTACCCGCCAAAGTAGCCGCCGATCACGCGGAGTGCATCCGCGCGGCAATGCGCCAGGATGAAGAAGACTTGCGCGAGCGGGTCACTAGGGACGCAGAATCCGCGGCGGCGGATCAGGAGACCGGCGTGCTGGCTGGTGTGGGACATCTGCAGAGACAGGAGGGCGTAGAGGGAGGATTTAAGAATGCGGTGCAGGGGCTAGGACGGCTGAAGAGAGATATGCCTGCTGTGGTAGCGAAAATGGAGAGGGCGAGGGTCGCGGGCGAATATGTCGTTACCAAGGGGCGGCGGTGATGGGCCATGATAGGCGGTGATGGACCATGGATCGTCAGTTGGGACATGTTACAGGTTGGCATTTGCCCCATGTGCTTTGATTCTGGTGTTTGATTCGGGCATTTCGGGAGTTTGGCTATTAGCACCCAACTATTATTATGTGGGAATTCCGTGGAGGGGTTCAGGCGTCAAGGGCACGATAAGTCACGAACTACAGCCTAGCAGCTAGCTTTTTGGTCTCCCCCCCCCCCCCCTTTTTTCTTTTGGGGGGGAGTTGCCTTATTCGGCACCATCAATATTAATAAAATGGCATGTAATATCTTTTTTCTCTGTTCCACAAGATTTGAAAGAAAAAAAAAAGAAAGGAAAAAGAAAAAGGAAGAAATCTAGGACCTCCAAAGAAAAGCACTGCGGCTTCTCTTTAGCAATACAAACATAAAACACTACATATGTATACGAAATTCTGACCATCTCTGTGATAATTCAAAGAGCTAAGCTTCCCTGCTCCCTCCCATCTTTATACCCGGAGCTTTATGTATCTCTCTTCCTTCTCCCATCTAAAAAAAACCCTCGCTCACTTTAACCCACTTGTATTTTTGTTGGAAATTTTTCCACTCATCTTCAAAGACAGAAATGAACACTAAAAGTACTTCTTCACCACTTGTTTTCCCTTAACTACCAACACACATGTAAAGAAAAGAAAACACCTTGTCTAAGCAGCAGCAGGGGCAGCTTCAGTAGCCACCTCAGCGGAAGCAACAGCAGGAGCCGGGGCACCACCAGCCTTCTTCTCCCACTTGGCAGGCTTAGCCCACTGAGGATCGTGCCATGGGCCAGCATCGCTGTTCTCGCAGCCACCCTGGCACTGACAAGTACCACCAAACTCCTTGGGAATGTTCTCAGCCGGAATGTGCTTCAACAGCTCGCTCTGGTAGCTGCTGCCAAGGATGTTGATCTTCTTCACAGTGACGGGGTCGAGCCATCCCTTGACAACGCCCCAAACAGTAGAGAAGCCCCATGGAGCATTGATGAGGAACAGCTTGCCTAGACGCTCGGGATAGTAGTTTTGAGAGATGACAGAGGCTTGGCGAACGTATGAGTACACCTGGGGGACCTTGGTGAGGGTAACGCCCTTGAGGTCCATGATGGTGCAGCAAGTCTCCAGAAGGTGACCCGCCTTGCGAGAGCAAGCAGGTAGACGCGGGTCAGCGACGCGCTCGTACTCGACAGCAAGGTTGGTAAGCATGCGTTCAGCAGATGTAATCTTGTACATGGCGGTCAGATCAATGCCACCAAGTGTCTCGATATAGACAGGACGACCATCCTAGTTTGACAAGTTATTAGTGAACATGGTTCAATCATAGGCGAACGCAGGCGAACGAGTGGGATAAATTAAAACATGTTTCATAGTCTCTCACATTGTCAATCTTATGGTAGAATTGCTTGTAATATTTGGACATATCAGGCTTCTCGGGGTAGTCCCAGGTAGGAAGAATCTCATCGAGCTTGGTATCGGTTCGCCACTTTTCGGTTTCAACGAACCTGATGGCGGTCAGAATCGAGGAACAAATAAGACTTGAGACAAGGACTTACATCTGTTTGGCAAGCTCAACATCAAACTTTCGTGCTCGAAGAAATCGCAACTATAATCACGAGAAATGTTTAGAAACGTGTCTTTCCTTCCCAATAACCAGGGACCTAGCTCAGTGTCATAACTATTCTTCGAGGTCCATACATACCAGAGTTAGCGTATCCAGACGCTCGGTGATTCCCTCTGCTTCGAGCATCATCCGCAGTTGGTGAACCTTGGCCTGCTGATCGGGAGTCAAGTGTCCTGGATGGCCTTCTTGGGGCTCTGGGGCCTCAATGGGATAATCATAGTTGTCGTATTTCTCGCTGAGCTCTAGGGGCGCCATGGTGGGGGAATGCTTGATGGAAATGTGAGGGGTTACGGGCGTAGAGGAAGAGAAAGAAGTTATGGAGTTTGTACGAAGTATGGGGGAGAGAGAGAATAAAGAAGAAGGAAGAGAATTAAAATTCTGGAAGCCCAGAGAGACAACGGATGGAAATTATATAAAAGGGGAGAAAGGCAGCTGAAGGAGGCCAGGAGAGAGAAGATTGAAGGGGTTGGCAACGTAACTTGTAATTACGGCGTGGCGGTATAATATTGCTAGGTACAAGTACGAAGTACATCGTGTACAATCCCTAAGGAGACCGGCTGCGATGGTGGGGAATTTTTCTCATTCTATGACGGGGCCCAAGGCGGTATCCCGAAAGGGACTAGCTCAGGTAGGCCAGGCCAGCTTTTGGGGCCGCTGGACCGCTAGTTGAAGATATTTTCATGTGACCAGTCACATGGCGATAAGAGAGATCTTTCAATAATGCTAGGCTTCTATATAGATAGATACTAACTTCTAGAATTATAAAGTGCTAGCAATAACACTATCCCAGTCACTCTCAGCATCACAAAAGAAGGCCTTCTTTCCCCGCCTCTTAAACCTCCCATGGCGGGCAAAGCAGTTCCACCATGAGGAGCCCCCCACTGCGAATCACCGTCAATGTCCTTGCACGCCAGATTCACAGCTCCGTAGCTGCGCGCCGCCCTCGCCGTTCATTCCACTTGACCACAGCCACCAGCCTACCGCGGAAGCGCAGCTTCTTCACGTCGAACCCATACCTTTCACAGGCTTCTGGTAGCGACAATGCAAAGCCATACGAGGCGTCAAGAGGCGATGAAAAGCCTGGTTCTACTCCGGTAGCCAAACGAAAACCTACTAGAGCAACGCCGACGAAAAACTCCCTCCGTCGAGTTGCCATCATCGCTCAGCAGCCGAAGCGGGGCAGCCAAGACAAAATTGGCATCGACGCCGCGGAAGCCGATCCGTCCAACATGATCAGCGCAACATGTATTGCGGAAGCTTTCAATATGCCTGTTGTTTTGGAAATATTGTCATCGCATGGGTTTGAAATTGATCCCGATGGCACTAATTTCGACGCTACAGAGGTCGTCCATGCAAGAGGGGTCAATGGCGGGGACATTTTCGTCTTCCCTTCCGGCACCATCGTGACGTGGTCTTTGCCCCCCGATGTAGTGACTAAACAGATATTACGAGCCGCCGAAGAGCCTCATTCTGAAGAATTGCGCGAGGTTGAGGATCTCGAATTCACCAACGATAACAACCGAGAGACGAGCACCCTCAAGGGAGACATCGTTGTGCTGGGTACCCGCAAGGAGCACAAGGATGGCGACTTTCTCGATACGACGCTGGCCAAGATCGCCTTCTCCTCCGGTTTGGCCCGGAGCACCAAGCTCGCCGTCCTCGAATCCGCACTCACCTCTTACTTTGAGAGTACAAGAAACATCCCCGCCCTCCTCTCCCAGGGTGCCGGCGTCCCTCTAAGCCGAAAATTCATCTTGCAAAAGACAGGCGAACTGCTCAGCCTCCGCGCCAAGCTCAACCATTACTCCGAGCTCACGGATAATCTCCCGGACATCTTCTGGGACAGCAGGTCTGAGCTGGGACTGGAGGGGTACTACGACCAAGTCGGCCGCGCTCTCGACGTCAACGTGCGTATCCGTGCCCTGAATCAAAAGATGGACTATGCTCAGGAGATTGCCACGGTCCTACGCGAGATGTCAAGCGAGCAGCATGGCACTCGGTTAGAGTGGATCATTATTGTGCTCATTTTTGTTGAGGTCATCTTTGAGCTGAGGAGGATTGTCATTGAGTGGCAGGAAAAAGCGCTGGCTAGGGAGCTGGCCACTGAGGCATAGCTGTAGAAACTGTAGACTGTAGCCTTTTTTTTCTTCTTCTCCCCCCCCCTTTTCTCGCTTGTACTACCAGCTACGCTTCTCCTTACGGAACTTTTATACTTCGTATTCATGTACGAGACTTGGAAATGACTAATAATCTCAAGAATTTTACAGGGACAAGAGGCATAGATAGATGATGGAACGATACAACCGCTCCCCAACTCTGTATAGTATAATCAATTCATTCATATCAGCACACTTTAATGTCAGCTAAGATTCCCCGTCCCATCACATCACGCATATAAGCAAAAAAGTGCAACTTTTTTTTATTTCCCTCTTACTATACAGTCGCAAAAGCTTTCCCGGGTCCACGGCCCAGGCCCACAAAGGGGGGGGGGGGAAAGGGGGGGGGGGGGAATAAAAGAAAAGATTAAAAGGAAAAGAAATTTCTTTGCTCGTGAAAAGCCCTCCTTTCTGGTGTCTATTGAACCCAATGTTTGTCCAACGGTATTTCATACACTACAATAAAGTAACAAATCCGCGTCCTTCCCTTTTGGCGTCTCTTTTTTTTTTTTTTGGGTGTGTGAGAGAATGTGTGAATGTGTGTGAATGTGTGAGGGTTCTCTCTCATAATCCTCTCCTAGCTACCCAGCCGGAATGCTCTCTTCTCTCTCATGTAGCCGAAAGAGCAGAGTGGGTGTCCAGAAACCCGTCATTTTCCCAACCATCAAGTTAGCCAGCTCCTCAGAGCCGCACCCATATCAACCATACACTGCATATCTTTTTTTTTTCTTTTGAAGTAATGGGTGTCTCTATAATGCGGTTTCTTGGCTCCAAGA
>JACBYL010000004.1:0-60321 GCA_015266385.1 Trichoderma oligosporum | reverse complement strand
CCTTTTTTTTTTCTGGATAGATGAATTTTTTCTTTCTTTCTTTGGATTTGCTAACTGAAGAACGAAATGTGATCAAAGTTATCCGACAAAAATTGGCCTAGAAGGAGCTGGTGTTGTTGTAGCCGTGGGATCTCAAGTCAAAACTCTCAAGGTTGGCGATGAGGTCTACGGAGCGTACATCGACAAGCCAGTATTCCGTATGCCGCCACCGGGATTCATTTCGGAATATGCTCTTGCAGAAGAACGCTTCCTGTTGCACAAGCCACCGCATCTATCTTTCGAGCAGGCAGCCGCAATGACCGCCGTGGTAGTAACGTCGTACCAGACTCTTCGCCGAGGATTGCAACTCATGGGTCAGAATAACCTCGAGGGGAAGACGGTGTATATCCCTGCAGGGCTTAGTAGCACGGGGTCCATGGCCGCACAGGTGGCGAAGAATGTGTATGGTGCAACCAAGATTATCACGACGGTGTCAACGCCCAAGGTGGCGCTGGTGGAGCAGTATCTTCCGGGTATGTATGACCAGGTGATTGATTATAAGACGCAGAGGCCCCGAGATGAAGTTCCTCGTGGTAGCGTGGACCTCATGTACAATACGCAGTGGGATACCATGGACGATGGCATCCCAATGCTGGATCCCAAGAAGGGTGTATTAATGTCCATTACGAGTCTGCCGTCTAAGGAGACGGCACGGAAGATTATCGGCGCAGATAGATTCAGTTGGTGGGCTGGCGTGATGCTGGACCTGGCGCAGCTGTTGTATAAGTGGAAGCTTTGGGGCACGAGCATTAAGTACGAGATGGTGTCCGGGAGTATTGATATTAGGCAAGATTTGGAAAAAGCTGGGGAGCTTGTGGCGCTGGGAAAGGTGAAGCCGGTGATGAGGGTGGTAGAGTTGCGGGATTTGGAGGCTGTGAGGAAGGGGTGCGAGGAGGTTGTGACGGGAAAAGGGGGGATAGGGAAGTTGGTGGTGAAGATTGTGTGAGAGGAGGCTTTTAGCAGTTTATAGAGGCTATTGCTTGTAGTCTCTTTCAAGTCGTGGTAGGATATCTTGAAGTCTCATCGAGGTTCAGTTGCCACTACGTAGCGCTATAAACATCGCCTATAGGTGAGATGAGATGTTAAGAGTGCCCTTAATACTATGCAAAGGCTTATAAAAGCGAACGAATAGCTGAATCAAAAGAGTTCTGGACGACGAGACATGCTGTTAGATAGGTATTTGCAGAAGAAAAAAGGTTCATTGACCTCGCAATTTTATATAAATTCGAGAGATCTCTTGTGGTTCTACCCGTCGTACCGTCTACCTAGTAATAAAAACGAGCAATCTTGTTCAATATTTCCTCCGATCTATATTGCGAAACATAGTATATGATCTTTTTATCCGATTTACAGATTCAGATCTCTAAGTAGAAACGTCAGTATGCGAAGTGACAAACATTTGCACATCATAATAATAAATTTGAAAGAAAAAAGGGGGGATAAGACAAAGACAAAATAAAGAGGTTAACATACTTGAAACTGCTTCACATATGGTTTGATGGGAAAATTTTTGTGCGGCGTCATAAACCCGTTTGACTGATCTTCTGTGAGGTGGTAAAAACCATATAAACAACAAGCCTTCCATCTTATTGAGCACCGTTCCTCGCATTTGAGGTCACATTGCTAGCATGGGCTAGCAGAAACTTGCAACAGGTCAGTGTGAGTTTACAGGCTTTGGTCCATCCATCGTCCTGCGCAATGCCCAGCTTGATACTGGTATCTCCGATTTTGTCTCCTTCAATCTTGTACGGTAGGGTTAAAGGGACGCCTGATGACTCTGTCTGTTGTTGAACAAAGGTACCTAGCTGGCGAACTAGTTCAAGAAAGCCGACCATGGCTGTATCGAATTTACGGTGCATAAATGTTAGCCCAAGAGGCATATCCCCTGAGCTATATAGCTCCAGTACTTGCTTCTTGGGGGGTGCGTGCATTGGCCGCCCTCCTAACCTGCTGGATGCTGGATTGGATGCGTCATATCGGATGATTTTGGAAGTGCTTCCCAACGGCTGCGGATCATAGCCCTGGAATTTATACCCAAGCTTGTCGGCAACCGTTACAAGTAGGAGCAGCGCATGTCCCCAAGCGGCGTTGACTTCTGGCCAATCCACAGGCTTATTAGAGAGCCTGCCTAGGCGTAAGCCGTTTATGGTAGCAAAACTTCCGTCGTGGCTGATGCAAAAGGTATCGTTGTATACATTAGATCGCTGCAATTTCTCAAGCAACTGTGAGTCGTTGTTATACTTGGCGTTAATGCTGTCGCGCTCAGCCTGGAACTCGGCCATTTTGGTAGCGAAGGCATTTCTTTCCCTCCAGAACTTCTCCTCCTCCTTGTCTAGCTGCTGTGACTCTTCCTCTAATGCCCATATCTCGTCATCTAGAGTATCTTTCTCGGCTTCGAGCCTTTTCAGCTCCTCCATCGCAGCAGCCTTGTCCTTCTCCGCTGTTTTGAGAGCCTCCTTCCAAGACTTCACGTCCTCTTCGCTTGGCTGGCTACTTTGAATATCTTTGAGATGCTGGACGTACGCATCTCTTTCTTTTGAGGTTGAATCGAGCTTCTTCTGCAGGCCTTCTACAAGTAACTCTGTGCAATCTACACAAACGGGATGGTCGATATCGGACCTAGCGGACAGAATCTCAAACAGTCGATTTATCTTGTCAATATCATCTCCCTTATTTGGTGGCCGTTCGTCCTCGGGAGCTCCATTCGTGCTGGAGTTTCGTCGATGGGTGGGTATAATCGCTCGGTCTTTGGGCTGTTGCTGAGGTGGTAGAGGGTGCCCAACTTGTGACTCGGTAAGATAGATGAATGACATTGCAGAATCACGGGGCTGACCGCCACGATATCGCTTGAAAGTTGGTGGGCCAGCATTTTGTGCTACTTTGTCGTAGAGTGATCTTCGCGTTTGCTCCTGCGCTTGAAGTATTGACGGCCGTGGAGCAGAAGTTTTTGTTGGCGGCTGTGAAGACGATGTTGCTGCTGTGGCACGAAGTGGTGAGATAAGTGCGGGTGTCTTTCGTGATGGTGACCTTCAAACTTACAAACAAGAAGATCATATGCGGCTGGGTTAAGGTCATCTAGAGAGCTGTCTAGCTTCAGTGGCTGGCGACATTTTTGACAATACATAATGGCTGTGAACAGGGAGAGAGTAGTTGATGTGGTCAGAGTAGAAGGGACTTGTCAGGTCCTAGTTATGGTAGATGCAGCCTAGTTAGTCCTGAGGTAGGTATACGAGGTCTGAATATGAAGGTTCAGGTTTGTTGAGTGAAAGTTCAAGGTTGTGCATTCGTATCACTTGACCTGTGACGGCATGAGATTTGAAGTGCCTCGGTGCGCTAAACCCCGCTATAATTGAACATTGCATACCACTAACAAGGTCCCTACAGAGTCAAGCATATGCCCTGTGTATTCCATAAATACCAACTACTGTCAGGGACTTCAGCAGGCGCAACCACTTAACGCGCGTGTGCTAGACTGGATCGCGACGCGCACAGTACCGGACCCATGCTCAGCACATCTCGTTGCTCCCGCAACCATCTTGATCAAAAGCTTAAGGCTCTATGAATCGCTTTGTCGCACCTTTTTGATGATCACCCCAGGCTGCCAGGGGATTGGCAGTCTGCAGCACCCAAAGCCAACCTGGTACAATTCCAGTATTATCTCGATATCAATTGCCAATATTGCTTCTACTGTAGCCAATAACGACAATAGCGATCAAATCTCTTTCACATTTAACCATGGAACCACCGGCAAAGCGGCGCCGGAAGAGTCAGTGGCTGCTCGACCAAGAAAATGTTGAATACGATGACGAGCTTTCTTTCCAGCCATTTGAGATCGAAGCCAAGCGTGATCCAGATTACAAACTATCTATCGAACGAGCTTACGCAGATCAGCGATTTCAGGCCACCATGGCGCATATTTTCGACAAGTATAGCCGAGATTTCGAAGGTATTGGCGACGAGATTGATCTGGTCACGGGCGAAATTGTCGTTAATAACGGCCACGTTCGCAATATGCGTGATGAAGGTGACGTTGGAGACGGCCTAGGGAACGATCTGGTGGGCGTAGAGGACGATGAAGACGAAGGAATCCTGTTGGAAGATCTTTTCGATGACGAGGAAGAGTACGAAGATAACGATGCTGAGGAACAAAGGAGAGGCGCTGAGGCATTTGGAAAAGAAACAAGAAGCGACAACGACACAGATGAAGAAGACGAGGATTGCATAATACAGGGTCGTGAAGCACCTCGCAATTCGCATTCAACAGCCTTGGTGCTGGGGTCTTCTTCATCAGGAAAGACATTAAGCGCTTCTCGAAGATCTCTACATACTTCATCACCTTTTACTTCGTCGTCATTCTCCTTTGATCATTCGCCGATTGCCGTAGGGCCTTGGAGTTTTTCAGGCCAATTTACTGATCCTTTGTGGGATCAACCTGATTTGTTCGCCGCCCATCAGCCGCAAAACAAACCATTACCGTTCAAAGCAAGTCGGTATAATTTCCCCGCGCAGAGCGGCCAAAGTTCGATTTGGGCACCCCGATCAAAATTTAGAGATAACGAAGATGAACCACTTCAATCGGCGTTCACGAATACCTTTGGGAAACACTCGCTTACTAGGCGGACAAAAATTCGTAGATTTACTCTACCTTCGTTTCTCACTAAAGCTGGGAATGTTGATGCTGATGCTGATGTGGAAGATGAGGAGGATGAGGATGAGGATGAGGAGGCAATTCTGACAGGGAAACGATCCAAGGAGAAGCAAAATCATGCTGCTTCTAAAGACAGCGATGCCTTACAACAGTCTTCTAGCTGGCTCCTTGTCAGTAGAAAAACTATCAAAGAAAAAGGGGAGGAGGGAACTTCGAGCGAAAGCAGCAGCACTTCAGTGCAAAGCGCCCCGAAAAGCAGAAAGAGAAAACAAACATCAGATGCAGGGACTACAAGAAAGGAGGCTCAAATCCAAAATCTTGGATTCAAAGGAGAAGTCTCTCGCCCATCGGCGGAAATGCTTCCACAACAAGAAGATGAATCTCGACAGCAGCAGTCAACTTATCAAGAAACTAAAGGTACTGACGGTCGGAGGCGCTCTGGGCGCATGAGGAAGCAAGTCGAATTCCTCAACAAGATTTCTTGGGCCGAGGCCTTAGCACAGCGAATATTTCCAAACATAGCGATAGATCTCGAAGGTGACTCGAAGCCGGTCTTGGTAGAACAGCAGCCGCCTGCCTTGATTGAGCCAGAGGATAATTATATTCCGGACTCCGCTGATGAGGGAGACATTTTAAACTCTCCAATCAAATCGTCAATTTTACACGAAAGCCAAACCCGACAGCCAGATATCTCCAATCAGCCCCGTGTGCAAATGCCAATAGGCTTTCCTCGCAAGAATGCCGATTCTGCGTGTATTCTTTCGGATGACGAAGCCCCGACGCTGTTGTCCAAACCGAGGAAAATCATTGCCGGGAACACACCAAAAAACACGCTTCCATTACGGGAAACCCATTATGCTAAGACCCAGACAGAGGCTAAAGCTTACTCGTCAGATGCGGATGATGCATATTGGTCCACTTACTCTCGCAAAGAGCGTCTGAGCAAAAGAAATACTCTTATAGACACATCTCCAGTAGCCAATAACAGTGGCATTGGATCAGAAGAACATCTTGATATCTCTTCCGAAAACTCTAGCGGTGTGGCACCGTTGTCTTCCTCCCCTACCCGCTTTTTGTCACGAATCACCCTCGAGGTGTCCCTGGACGACAGCACGCCATCCCTGGATGCCTCAGCGCAGCGGGCCAGTAACCAATCTGCAATCATTCCTTCTTCAAATCCATGTGCTCGTAGGAACGACGCTGCTCCAAAGGCTACTGCATCAAAGCAGCGGGGGCATCAGTCAAAGAAGCCAGTCAGCCCTGTTGTCGGACAACTCGCTGCTTCAGTGGCACAATTAAAAAAGCAACGAGCCAAATCTGCATCTACTCCTCTTGTCATCGAAGACAGTTCCTACGAAACATCCGATGAACTTTTTCATATCGAATCATCCCCTCCTATCAAAGCTCCGCCACACACTGAACCAACTCTTCCATCTCCTAGACGTACTGCCTCCCCCCCGGAAATAGTAAACCGGGCTGCCTCGCAGACACCCTTAAAGCCTCACGCAAAGGAACCTTCCGAACCCCCTTCCGAACCTACTCCATCATCCCGCCCTTTACAATCGGATTCCTTTGTTCAAGAGAAATTTACTCATATCGCGCCTCTATCTTCTTTGAATAACCCCCCTCAAACACCTCGCCATCCCAAACGCCAACCTTTAAAAGTGCCTTCCTCTCGACATTCTATCTTATCACTGCTATCTGATGACGAGGATGACGGGATCGACGAACTAGGCCGCAACTTAGCTGCCATGCCTAAGCTGCTTAGCTCCGCGACACAGACGACTGCACGCAAAATATGGAAATCTAGTTCCCTTACTAGAGAAGTGTACCATACACCAGTTAAGAAACGACCCGCAGAACCTATTAGCCCTAGCAGCTTTATCAAGACGCCCGGTGGTACATTGAGGGCATGCGGCTTGGATGGGTATAGATGTGGACGAGATTTTTGTTTTACATGTTTGTAAAGGCGTTGGTTGATTGGTTAGGGAGTAGTTGAGACAATCTTAGGGGATTATCGGACATTGGGAGAACGGAGTAATATACTTGGAGGTTAGGATACGAAGGGCTTTTTAGGGTTTCGATGGGAGACAAAAAGAAAAGAAGGGCAGTGTGGAATAGCAATGTATTACCCGCTACCTCATATTAACTACCCACAAATCAAATAAATTGTTCCAAGCCATTGAAAGGAAACGAGAAACTGTTGGATGAGAATTCCTCCGTCCCTTTTCTGCCTTGCACCTTTGAAATTTGTCACATGCCTTAATTTCCTGAAACGCCGTAGACCGACTGCTGTTCGAGCTGACTGACTGAGATATAATCCCTCAGGCATCCAAGTTCATGAGCTGGTGAAAGTTTTGGAGGGGGGAGGGGAGAAAGGAGAGTTAGGGGGATAAAGAGTTTTTGTTCGCTGTAGTCATTTCCTAGCCGCTTGCTTTCTCATGTCCATCACCTGTATCGTCGTTCTTATCACATTTCCGCACGCTTGACAGCATATGTATTGCCGCTCATCATAATTTCTGGCCTCTTTCTCTTTCACTAGAAAGTTATAATGGAGAAATTCATTTGGTATCTTCATTACTAATATCCACTCCGTGCACCTATTCCGTAGAAATGAGGAAGATATGAGCTTTACTAGGCAATCACATTTCCGCACGCTTGACAGCATATGTATTGCCGCTCATCATAATTTCTGGCCTCTTTCTCTTTCACTAGAAAGTTATAATGGAGAAATTCATTTGGTATCTTCATTACTAATATCCACTCCGTGCACCTATTCCGTAGAAATGAGGAAGATATGAGCTTTACTAGGCAGCACGGCCCAATAGCTGGAGTTGATTTTTTTTTTTTCTTTGAAGAGGCAATGGTTCAAGTGGTATTGACGGAACTGGGGGGGCTAGAGGGATTGCGATACTTGAGAGGATTGAATAAAAAAGACAAAAGGCTCATAATCTCTTCAGGACTTGTAAGGCCCTCCATTGGCACCGACGAGATTCTGTTTGAAAACTTCAGGATCTCGAACTGGGTTGAAATAGGGATGAGCTTGGGCTTCTTTTGCCGTGAGGCGCTCCTGTTTCATGAACGTTAGAGATGGCTCAAAGCATAGAAAGGGGGTTTGGGGTTGGAATCGGACCTGATGATCGTAACGCAGCAGTTTATCGAGAAAATCGATAGCTTCGTTAGAGACGAACCGCTGGTTTTCCGATGTGACGAAGCTATGCCAAGGTTTCTTCTGGAATCGGCCCAAAATATCATCATACTGTGCATCCAACTCTATCTCATATTTATCGAGGTAATCAAACAAATCATCTGTGCCAAGCACCTTGGCTATCTTTACAAGCTGATCCGAGTTGCTGCTGCCGTGGAAGAAAGGCTCTTTTCGGAAGATCATGGACGCAAACATGGCGCCAAGGCTCCACATATCAAGGCTGTAGTCGTATTCCTGGAAGTCGACCAATAGCTCGGGGCCCTTAAAATAGCGTGATGCAACACGCACATTGTATTCTGTTCCAGGATGGTAGAATTCGGCCAGACCCCAGTCAATAAGACGCAGCTTTCACACAGGTTAGTAAAATATAAATCCAGACGGCTCCCACCTAGCTTTTTAAAAATGCAACGCTGCGGTACCTTTCTATTCTCATGATCGATCATAACGTTATGAGGTTTCACGTCTCGGTGCATGATTCCCTTGCTGTGACAAAAATCCAGAGCCTTGAGCAGCTCCAGAATGTAAAATCGCACATCAAGGTCATTGAACTTGGGGTACAGACTTCGAAAGTCGGTGTTGTTGACATACTCGAAAATGAGAGATGGTGTCTTACTCTGTCGTGCCCGAGATTAATTTTTTTTCTCCTTGGTCAGTACACCGCAACATTCGTAACGGCCAATTATGCACATGAACTGACCTGAGAATCTCGCACGACATCAAGCAATGCAACAACATTTGGACCGCCGGCTAAATTTTGCAGAATCTTGATCTCCCTCTTGATCTTCTTCTTCTTGACCGGCTTGAGAACTTTGACGACGCACTTCTGATAGTTGACGACGTTGATGCCTTCGAAGACTTCCGAGTATTTCCCCCGACCTAGCCATTCTTTGGTTAACCACGCGTACAGGGCCGCCGGGCACGCGACGCGGCATCAAGCGGATTCAAAGATCAAGCATACCAATCTTTCGAACAACTTCGTAGTTCTCAAGGACACCCCAGCCTGTTGAATATGTTAGCACCATCTCCAGCATCGCAGCTTCGCATGACCATTGAGAGGAGGGGATCTCCGCACTGATGTTGACACTGTCGTAGTCCCAGTAGCTGCGGGGCATGTTCTGGTTAACGTCTGCGTAGACGCGCGCCATCTTGGCAAAGAGTGTCGCAAGCACGCGACGCAATGAAGATAAAAAAAAGTATGTTGTTGCGCGAGGTGATGACCGCGCGAGGGTGATTCAGAGGGAAAATCACACTCAGGCGACGGCTTTGGTGAGAGAGATGTGAGAGAATCCAAAGGTGGGATGTGCCGCCGTGATGGATCCACAACGGCGTCAGATAGGAACGATGATTGGCTGAGGCGCTTATCGCTTAGCTGATTCGCTCACCTCATAGAGGACAGAGTTTGAGCTGAGTCAGGTCAGTCAATAACGGAGTACGCAGAATTGACAAGGTACAGAAGTAGGACGGTTGTACGGAAAATATCTCCCATTCTAGTATGCAAATCAGCTACATAATAATAATAGTAGTAGTAGTAGTAGAAGAAGAAGGGAAGCTCTAAGAAGCTCGTATTCACTTGCACAGTGAGGCTGCCGAGTAAAAGAATACTACTGATGTAGGTAATTCACGTGCTACAGGATAGATACTTTGTACGGAGTACTTCACTGCATATCATCATACGCCATTTCCCTCGATCATGATATTAGATATTGTATTACATTATTCTTTCACCAGCCACTTCATCATATTGTCAGACAAGACCCATCTATAATAACAACCCCTTGCTCTAACTTGTTAGTCCCGTATCATAAATTCCAAATAACTGTGCTTAAGCAAAATATCGAGAAAAGCATGCAAACTCAGAGAGAAGATTATAAAAGTTTCGTCACGCCGCTGTTGTCAGCCCTCCCCAGGTTTGGTCGTTGGTTCGTCAGGCCGACATGCGCAATCTGACTAAGGATGACGATACAAAGGTTTTCATCATGATGCATTTAGGAAGAATGAAAGAGAGAAAAAACCGATTGTGCTCACCTTTGAGCCCCTATCGGGGCCTTTTTTTTTTTTTTTTTTGGAGAATAATCAAGTTGTAATATTGTCGGGAAATGATGCAAGAGACTCTAGCCAGCCGGGGTTTTCCCCTCGCTGAAGGTCGGGCATTCCAGGCTGCTTCTTCTGCTATGGGGCTTCGCCACAGAAAACTCGAGAGGCTATATCGTTAATTCTCAAACGCTTGGCGAGTTCGATTCTGGGTGGCCGGAGGCCTCATCAGTTCGTCATTCAACGAACTGATGGTCCGCCTGGAGGCCTGGGACGGACATGGCTGAGTATTTATATTGGGAGATAGAATACAAATTAGCTGTCCCCTATGGAGCGTAGCAGACGTCACCGTGATCGGCTTTAATCATAATCAAGAGAGTCGAGTCCTGCCTCAACCACATCCCAAGTACGCTTCCGTAAGTCTGGCTTGGGCTCTTGCTTTACGCCCTTGGATTTCTTCTTCTTCTTCTTCTTCTTATTGTTCTGGACACTTGTGGAAATACCCGATAATGGAGGAGAGGTGTTGTTTGCTTCACTTGCAGGAGCATCTCGCGGAAGTTCTGATTTGGCTTGCGCTTGCTTTTCTTGCTTCCGACGGAGCTCTCTTAGCTCCGAGTGTCGAAATATCTCAATCTGTTCGTCTGTGAGAGTTCGTTTTACACCATCTTCGTAATAACCGAGGCCATCGTCCTCTTCCTCTTCCTCTTCTTCTTCTTCTTCTTCCCATTCCTCATATGGCTGGTGTTCGAAAGTTTCATGAGTAACCGCTGCTCGAATATTTAGGAAATGTTGACCAAAATCTGCGGCGGCTTCGTCTGAAAAATGGCTTTGATGGAATGCTAAAATCTCATCATTCGATATTTGCGGGATTCCAAAGGGAAGCTCGCGGGTTGGTGGAGTAATCGTTGGCATCTTGGCAAGTGCCCGTAGGCTGAGGAATGACCAGACCGACTTCCTCTTGGAAAAAGGCGGGATGAGTGACAAGACATCCTCTGGTCACGTGCTACCCAAACAAAGCCCAAGTGCGGTAACAAGAGACGCATCAAGCGATCAGTGATTTTGCCATTGCATACGTTTCCAAAACAAAGGGGAGAAAAAGAATGACTCGGTTTAGTGACTTTTATAAGCCTTGTTACTAGGCTTTTGTGAGGTGAGCACCGCTTAGGTCGGCTCAGCTCAGGTAGACCGGAGTAACGCCAATGCGCTCTCAAACGCGCGCACAACCTCTTCGTCTTGTAGTGCAAATTAGCCTTGGGACCCAATGTTAAGATAGATACACAGATACTCACAATGCTGCTGCCTCTGAGCCATCTTTTCCTCGGAGATATTAACATAGCGCTGCCGTGTCTGCAAGCGCTTCACCGCTCGCTCGCCGTCGTGAGCTGAGGCGGCCGAAGACCACACTTGGAAATACTGTATATAGCATATTGTTAGCATAATTTATAAGGGAAAAAGAAACAGACAAAATGAGAAGAACATATTCTAACCTTGGAAAGACTCTCAGCCTCCTTGAGAATTTCTCGCTCTTGTTCGTCCGCGTCCGCCAGCGCTTTCTCATACCGCGCCTCAAAGTCATCCCAGTCAAATGGACCCAAAATAGCAGGAGTATTCGGCGTCATCTTGCCATTTTGCTGTTCGGCTGGAGGTTCAGGCGTCTTTATGCGTGCATGATGAAGCCTTTCAAGGTTTGGCACGGCTTTCTCATCTTGGACGACTTCCTTGGTCTCATAGACGGGGAGGCGGCCCTCGCCATTAGGCGACTTTGGTGATGCCATGATAGACCTTGGTGACACGCTCAACCGTGCTGTTCTGTAGTGGAGCTGTAAAGATGATCCTTGCACGGCCGCCAGTGACAAATTCTTTGGCGTGGTTGAGAAGTGGAAAAGGGGGGGGTTTGTGCTCTGTATTGGCTGCTTTGTTCAAAGGGAGGACGAATCACTGCGGAGACGTTGAGCATGACAATGAGGCGTGGACAAATAACTATATGTGCTCCGAAATGGTTGCGCTGTTAAGCTTCTTAGTCGTCGCGCTTTCTCAGGCTGCCCGTCTGTTTCAGCGCGCTTAGAAAAGGAACATGACGTGCATACTTGAACGGCTTCTTCTTCTTCTGCTTTTAGTTACCGTAACGCAGCGGTGCCTTTTCTGTTCTGTGAGTAGTTAGGTATCTACCGAATGTCATTAAATTGATTGGAGCATGAAATGTGAAAACCAAAGAATTACTACTAGCCAGCGGTATCGCAGGCCGAGTGCGGTGATACGCTAGTTGCGAGCGCTTAACGTACCTGTAAGTGGTACAAGTATTGGTACAGAGGGCCCTTGTATGCAATGCTACTTCACCCAGACGACAGAAGCGCAAATCAATTCTAAGACAACTCTTAATGCCCATTTCTCCGTACCACGGAGCACAACATAAGTAATACTACGTATAGGTATAGGTACATGACTCTAGGCAGGAGATCCGCCGTCTCCTCCGGGACCTTGCGATTAACCAACGGTGGAGCTCGCTCGCCACAGCGATAGGTGAGTTTATAGGTAGGTGCCTAGGCGGGCGACCAACTAAAACCCTCCAACACACAGCACCCTTTGCGCCCTTAGCCTCATGGGTTATAGGGGAGTGGCCAGGCCCGGCAGTGGCGTTGCCCAGCTCTTAACAACTCAGCTGCTAGTGGATGGTGTCGTTATCGCACCCCGTGATCTCATTTGATCCTCAATCTTCGTTCTTTAACAGCCCGTCATCTATGCCTTGGACAAGCTGCGCACAATCCAATACTCCCTCCCACTCTCTCTCCTTTATTACACTATTATATAAATCTGATCAACCCTTCTTTTTTTCCTTTTCTTTTTATAAAAAGAAACCGGACTGCGCTCTCTACATATAACCTCCCACTCCTCTCGGGACTCTCTTCCCTTTTACCCATTAATGCTGACATCCCGCCTCTCTATCTCACTATATATATAATTCATCTCTCAACCCCCCAATCTCAACCCTGGTGGCGGAAACCATCGACTCTTTCACCATGGAATGCGACATATGCCACCGCCTGCATGATGCCCAGCGCCAGCCGTTCTTTTGCGCCGTAGATGCTCGAAACAAGATCTACGATGGCCGCATGAAGAACTTACAGCTCATGCTCGATAATGAGTCGCTTAAGCAGCAGATTAATGACCTTCTAGCTGACACGGCCAAACCGAACAAAAACACATTAGATGAGGTTCTCTCTCATAAGCAAGATGCAGAGCAAAAGACGGATCAAATCCTTGCAGCTGCGGATAAGCTTCGCGTAGAAATCAAGGCGGCCAGGGATGAGATCCAAGCTAGGAAGACGGCGCTCGCCCGTCGGAGGTCCGATCTAGCCTCCATCTCAGCCGGCCTGGAGGAGCGAAGAGCTAAGCAGCTCAAGGACGTAGAGAAATCGATTCACATGCTCAAGTTCCGATGGTCGCAAGGCGCCGAAGATATGGCTTCTACTCGTGCCTTTTTGTGCACCGAAGCTGTTCGGCTCTACGGTCTTAGACGAGTTATGAAGAAAGGCATCACGGGGCGCTATGAGTATTATCTCGGCAGGATTCCCATTGTGGATCTAACTAATATGGACTGTGAGTATTCAATGGTCCCTTATTTCCCATGTCTTCTACCCTCCCTTTCCCTGTTCCCACCTCCTAGTATATCTGTCTCCTTGCTCCTGGCCTTCCGTCACTTCGGAGAGAATGGAAAAGAAAAGAAAATAAAAGAAGAAAAAAGGTGGAATAAAATGAGATAGTATCAGAAGAAGAGAAGAGGAAAAAATTACAGGAAGAGAAAGATGAACACACGAAGAGAAATATACATGAAAGAAATCATGCAAACACGAAGAGAGAGATACATATATGAAGAGAAATAGAGAGTATAAGAAGAAAAACGCTTAGAAGAAACAGGAGGAAGAAAATAAACATGAATCGAAAAAAGAAGAGAGATTATACAGGCAGAGAGAGGAGACAAGAGAAGAGGAGAGAAAATATATAGGAGAGAAATCCAGAGAGATAATAACAGGAGAGAAAAGAAGAAGTGACAGAAACAGAGAGAGAGAGAAGAGAAGAACAGAAAAAGAAAAAAAGAAGACCATGCTAACTCTTGCCAGCCCTTTCACCTGAGGTCATATCAACCTCCCTTGCTCACATCGCCCACGTCCTCATGCTCATCTCCCATTACCTTTCCGTCCGCCTTCCTGCCGAGATCACCCTCCCTCATAGAGATTACCCGCGACCAACCATGTTCAGCCTCCAAACCTCCTACCGCCACGGCGATGTTTTATTCCCCGGGACTCTCCTGGCCGCAACTCCTCAGTCTGAGTCTCCATTTGCCAATTCTCATGTCCCTCGACCTCGCCCTCTTTTTGTGGATAAACCCCTGCCGCAGCTGTCCAAAGAGGACCCGGCCTCCTATTCCCTGTTTCTTGAAGGCACCACGTTGCTTGCTTATGACGTTGCCTGGCTTTGTTGTTCGCAAGGCGTGTCCGTTGGAGATAAGAGCTCCTTTGAGGATATTTGCAACATGGGTCGGAATTTGTATAGTCTGTTGATTAACAATCAGCTCCAGGGCGGTGCCAACAATTTTGCGATTAGCCCGCTGGGAACAAATGCCGAAATTGAGAGTCAAAAGGCTGATGCGAGTCAGAGTTGGATCGGCCGTTATGCTCATGGCACGACCTACTACTGCCTTGCCAGTGATGAAGGAACCGAATTGATCAAGTCTTTTAAGCTGCCGAATCCGTTAAAGCTTGCGGATAAGTTAAAGAAGAAGCTCCTTGGTGACGCACCCGCTCCTGATTGGGAGGTCCTTGGCGATGATGAATGGAAGGACGAAGGTATGACAGGGAACGGGGCGGTCGAGCCAAAATCTTTGGGCAAAAATGGCGGTGCTTCAGATGTAAAGAACTCGCCTCGGACTAGCAATTCGAATGGGTGGATGAAGGTCAAGAGTAGATAATAGACTTTTGGACCAACATGTAATGAATGATTTTTTCCACTCCAAGATTCCTGCTTTTGATGCTTTTGGTTGTGACTCTCAGTGTCGACTGTGTTGCTTTTTTTTTTTTGTGAGCAACACGGTTGTTGATTGTTATTTTGTTTTCGCTTTTGAATATGCAAAGTGTGAATTGTAATTGATCTTGAGCGTTTTGTTTTTTTTTTGGTGCCAGATCGAAAAACTTGTTTTGAGTCTTCAAATGGTGGTAATGAGAAAGACAGGCCTGCTCCCAATTCGCAAGATTCTTTTCCCTTACGTTTGGGGCCAGTCCATAAATGGAGGGCAGCCGTGTCGTTTCTCTTCCCAGATGAACCAGCTTTTTTTTTTTTTTTTTTTTTTTTTTTTTTTTCTTTTTTTTTTTTTTCTTACCTTTTTTTTTTTTTTTTTTTTTGGTTTCTTGGTTTCAGCTTGTCATCTTTTCCCTGGGCAGTCATGGCCTGCTCCCAATTCGAGAGATTCATTTGCCTCCCGTTTGGGGCCAGTCCCCTATGTGTATTACACAGAGGAGGGCAGCCAGACACTTTTTGTTTTTCCTCCCAGGTGGGTGTTCTTGGATGATAACTTGTTCAAGGTTTTTGGGAGCTGCCAACGACCTGCTCCCAATTCGTGAGATTCTTCGTCCTCACGTTTGGGGCCAGTCCTTTCGGAGGGCGAGTCGTGGCATGTAGCTCCCAGATATCGTTTTTATTTGTTCTTAGTCTTCGAATTGTGAGAAATTTCCTTGATCGTTGTTGAAATCATCCAAGAGGGCAGCCAATGGCTTTGTCCACAGTTCGAGAGATTCTTTTTCCTCTCGTCTGGGGCCGGTCCTTTCGGAGGGCAGCCATGGCTGATTTGTCCAAAGTCGCAAGGCGAAAATTTTACTTGTTCTGCCTCGGGTCATTGGTTTCCAGCATAATGTTCAGTTAAAGCTGGGCGAGTGGTGGACATCTAAAATCCAGAATAAGTTGAATTCCGTTCAACCCAATGGTGACAACGATGAATTTCCGGTTAAGATGAAATGATGTTTTATCGTCGTCTCCATCGGGGATCAGTTTCAGCTGGTAGTCGATGCCCACCACCCGTGCCGGTCTCAAAAGGCGAGAGATGGTTTTGCTATATCCGCTCTCTAATGACCGATGAAAAGATTTCATGTTTGAAGTGCATGAAATTGGAGGATATTGCTAGGCAAAATGGTTCGTTCAACAGTTCGTTCACGCAGCGACATGGATAAATGTCTGAGTTTGTCGCCGCGTTATGCCCATGATAGCAATAAATCCTCAAAAAGAATGTGCCAAGAGATCAGAAGCCGTTAATGATGATGAAAAGCTCAGCGTTCCCTGATCTCTGGCGGTTCCAAGTTTGAAATGTGTGCCGAGAAAAATGAGAAGAGACCGGTGAAATGTCTGATGTCTCTCTCATCTCTGGCAAGCCCCGTGTATGTGTCGTGATCTGATGATTGGTTCGACACAAACGTGAGAATCATCGCGTGCCGATGATGAATGGAGATCAATGTTGGATGGCCAAAGAAGGTTTCTGTGTTCAAATCCTTCTGCGCGATGATTCTCAGTGTTTGTGGGAGGGCCAGATGAAAATTGACTAATGATGTTTCGTGTAGTCTCTGGCTTCTCCCAAGTTTCCCGAATGATGTTTGAAGGAGGATCAGATGAAGTTAAGTGATGATGATTCTGATCTCTCCCAAGTTTCCCGAATGATGTTTGTAAGAGGATCAGATAAAGTTAAGTAATGGTGATTCTGATCTCTCCCAAGTTTCCCGAATGATGTTTGTAAGAGGATCAGATAAAGTTAAGTAATGGTGATTCTGATCTCTCCCAAGTTTCCCGAATGATGTTTGTAAGAGGATCAGATAAAGTTAAGTAATGGTGATTCTGATCTCTCCCAAGTTTCCCGAATGATGTTTGTAAGAGGATCAAAAAGTTGAGTAATGATGATTCTGATCTCTCTTGAAGTTCCCTAGTGATTTGTGTGTCAAGAAATAGAAGATTGCAATCGTGATATTCCTCGACAAAGTCGTTTGACTTTAAGTTTCCCTGTGTTGTTTGTGTCGGGTACCGTGAAGTAGTATTTGAAGTTGTTCCCGAACACAAAATGGTAACCTTGCAGAGCGGTGGTAAATTCAAGTCCGATAGCGATTAATGTTGTATGTGTATGTGTGTATGTTCCCCTATCGCTATCGTGTGCTCTATGAAGCAAGATTCCCTGTGAAAGCTAGATCATGTCCGAATCAAGACAGTTGTGTGTGTGTTTGTTTGGCCAGATGGTTTGGTTGGAAATGTTTGTTTGTTTGTTTGAAGACAAGTGACCAAGTTGATGATTCGTCCAAGATTATGATTCGCCCAAGATCTCGCTCTCGTTCTGGGTAGTGCGTCGCGCCGTGTTTTGAATGGATTTGAGTTGACTGGCAGCGACACTATCGCGGATAGAAAGGCAAAGCTGGCAATGGTGGTGTATCAAAAAAGTAGTTGATGCTTGACCTAGAAAGTAGGTAACTGATGTTGGTTGCCGCTTCGCTTCCCGATCGCGATCCCCGATATTGCTGAAGTGTGTGTTTTTGTTGCCGAATGCACGTCGTATCGTCTCTGAATTGTCGACATGCTTCGACATCATCATTGCAAAAGGAACTGCAAGCGAAGAAATAAGTAGTTCAAGATTGTATTCGCGTCGCTATTCCGATAAGATTGCAATGGTCCCCGAAAATTTGGTGTATCCTCAATGTCGTGCTGTGTGAATTTTCGACATTTCCAGACACAAGGAAAAGGCGGCTTCAGATGATGATTATAGAATGAAACAAATCGTCTGTGTCCGTCGTATCCTTTCCAAAAGAAAAAAAAAAAGTTGCGAGCCCCGTTCCGTTTGATCATGACAGTTGCAGATAGTCATTGGCAGAAAAGAAAAATAAGCAAAATAAGAATAGCATGTTGCTTGCAGATATATAATCGCCATGTCGCATGTTCAAAAAAAAAACCGTCAAACAGAAATAAATGTTCCCAGAAACAAGGGGGCTCGGGTTCCATCTCACCATGGTGTAAAAAAGTGAACACCAAGAAGACAAAGCGGCTCAAGCAATGAATATAAGCAAAAAGAAGTGCTGTATGAGTGTATATTCGGCTGATTCGCTCGTCCAAAAAAAAAAATAGCAATGTAAAAAGCTCTCCATGATGGTTATAAAAAAAAAGAAGTGTGTCAAAAACATATCCTCACAATATGTAGTTCGACAAAGGCAAAAGAAGAAGAAAGAGCAAGTTGGTCGGCGGAAATAAAAATAGAAGAATGAAGTTGAATCCGCGTCCAAGTTTCTGACAGAAAACTGTATTGCTCGATGCCCAAAACCATCTGAATCCCTCAAGAGAGCCAAGCTCAGCTGCTTTTTCCGTTGTTTCCAAAAAGAGTTCTCCTCGTCAAGAAATGATTATCTCAAGTGTCAAGAAAGTAAAGAAGTTCGACACAATTGCACTGCACTCCAAGAATGAGAAATGGAAGTGATTCGACCTGCGCAAACAAGATATTCAAAACCGAAAACTCCGAAAAGAATGATAGGAAAGTAAAATCCAAAAGGAAAAAAAAGGAATAATAAAAATAAAGCAGTCGACGAGCTCGAAATTGCTGATCATCTGTAGTATCGTCCATCATTAAATATTAAAAATTAAAGAAAGAATGAGCGCCCTGCTCATCTTTCGTCTGCGTTGCCCTCACGCATAATTCCTCGGCGAACCTCACTTTCTCGAATCGCCTTCATAACGGCAGGCGAAGCGAGCTTCACAGTTGCCGGCCGCTGGTCAACGACATCCGCTCCACCATTAGCATCGCTTCCAGCGCGAGACAAGGCTTGGAAGGCTTGCGGAGATCTGAGCAATTGATCTCTCTCTGCGGCTGCTGGTGAGCGAATTAGAGCCGATGACGGCTGCGGTCGCTTCGTGTGAAAAAGCGAAGCTGGTTGGCGCCTCCGCATGACGTTGCGCAGATCCCTTGCCAGGCTCTCCTCCTTCTGCTTCCTCAAAGCATCGGCGTCGGGGGTTTTGACTTGCTGCTGCAACGGGGTCATGGGGGCGGGAGTCGCGGGCAGAATAAGATTTCCGCCAGGGAGGATAAGTCCTCCCATCTTGATAGGCGCGACCTCAACCTGCTTCGTTCGTGTCGGTTCGGGAGTCACTAAAGTCGGCGGGATTTTGGCTGGAACCGGAGTCTCAGTCACTGGTTGTTGCTCTTCAACAACAACTTCTCCTGAGGTCAGGGTGGCGTCGTCGTCGGGGGACTCGGAATCGCCCGCCTGGGTATGGTCCTCGGGAGTTGGCTCTTGCGCCTCCGTGACTGGATCTGGTCCAGATGCAATATCTATCGAGGCTGGTTCCTCATCAGAATCCGAAAAGTCGTCAGCGGCGTTTTCGGTCGTGGGATTGCTCTCGATTGTCCGGTGAAGGTTGAACAGTTCGTTCAACGTCATATTGGTGGCAGCACCAGCTGCATTGTCCACCATGTCAGGAGGAAACGCCCAGAGGGGTGCCTCATCCAGGTCTGGTGACGGCGATCGCGCGCGGGATCGTGGTGGTGATCTGCCGAGCAAGGCGGCCTCAAGCTCGTCCAGGAGGGAAGATCCGTTCGAGAGTGCAGGCGAAGCGGGAACATCGTCAGACAGCTCATCTTCCGACTCACTGGTCGGCTCGGTGTATGTCGGGAACGAGGATGAATGCGGGAGCAAAACATCCTCAAACGTAACCCCTTGCTCATTCCAATCTTCATCGTCTTCACCCATATCAGGCGATCGTGGGGCTGATGCGCCTTCTTGGGTAGAATCCGGAGCAGCATCCGGAACAATGTCGTCGACGGTGGGAATCGACTCTTCGGGCTCCGTCATCACGATGACGGGGGAAATTGGCCCGTTGAAGTCCGTCGTGTTGTCGGCGGTGGGAGATGGCACCTCCAGCTCTGCCATAACAATGACAGGGGAAATTGGCTGTTGGTGCTCGGCCATTGCGACATCTTCCTTAGGTCGCTGCTGCTCCTTGACGATGGTATCCTCCATCGAAGTGAGAGTCAACTGAGCCAAAGCTGCAGTGAGGAACTCTACCTCGATGTCGGACTCCGCGTTGCCGATTATGTCCAAGGAGACCATAGCCTCGTCCAAGCTAGAATCCCGAAGGATGCTTGGCCCGAAGCACTCGGAAACTGGCGACTCCATGTCGATAATCATACCGCGATATTCAAAAGATGGCGCGGGTGGGATCACTCCCACGTCTTCCATCACTTCGTCGTTGGGGTTGGCGGGGGGGTTGGCGGCGGGGTTGAGGGTGGCAGCCTCGGGAACGGTCTCACCTGGAACAGAGTCCAGCCAAGCTTCAAACTCCACGAACCAGGAGTCTTCAGCTGTGGGTAGTGTTCCCTCAGCAGTGCCGGCTAAAAGATCGTCAATCTGACGATCGAGGAGGTCGGGGTCCGTGTTGGCATATACCTCCTCCAGGAATGCCTGGCAGTCAGCGGCTGAAAAGAGATCAGACGGTATCTCGAACCCATCCTACGGGGCCTCGATAACTTCCTGAGAGCTCTCGAAAACAGGCGACAAATCCGGCATATTCTGGGGTCCTTCTGATGTCGAAACATCGTCGAGGACAGCCAGCCATTCGCGGGTATCGTCGTGGTAAGCAGGCTCCTGACCAGCAGAAGATCCTGGGGCCACAACTTCCAATGGCAGAATGTCCTGGGAGGTGGTATTGTCCGGACCAAATGTGAAGAATGGCCCCGGTACCATGGACTCGACGTCAGCCATCTCAACGTCGGAGTCCACCTCAAATGAGGTCTCGTCCTTGTTGCCACCGGTGGTGCCTAGGAGCCCATCGGAAACCGATGACTCCACGAAAGACGCCAAGGTGGTCCAAACCCGACCTTCCACCTCAAATGAGATCTCAGGTCCGTTGGCAGGGGCTGCGTCGATGTCCAGCAGGCCGCTCATCTCCTCCCCAAAAGAGGACTCGAATTCCGGCACTGCTCGGGGGGGTACCGTGGCGTGCGACCAGCCTTCACCTTCCACCTCAAATGAGGCCTCGGGTTCCTCAGCTGGCCCGTCTTCGTGCAGCGAGCCTTCGCCGTCCACCTCAGATGAGGCCTCAGGTTCCTCGGCCGAGCCTTCGCCATCCACCTCAAATGAGGCCTCAGGTTCCTCAGCTGTGCTGCCTTCGTGCAGCGAGCCTTCGCCGTCCACCTCAGATGAGGCCTCAGGTTCCTCGGCCGAGCCTTCGCCATCCACCTCAAATGAGGCCTCAGGTTCCTCAGCTGTGCTGCCTTCGTGCAGCGAGCCTTCGCCGTCCACCTCAGATGAGGCCTCAGGTTCCTCGGCTAAGCTTTCACCATCCACCTCAAATGAGGCCTCAGGTTCCTCAGCTGTGCTGCCTTCGTACAGCGAGCCTTCACCTTCCGCCTCAAATGAGACCTCGGGTTCCTCGGCTGAGCCTTCGCCTTCCACCTCAAATGAGGCCTCAGGTTCCTCGGCTTTGCTGTCTTCGACACTGGAGAGCATGCCGTCACCGTCCACCTCAGATGAGGTCTCAGGTTCCTGAGCAAGGGCTTCCAGGTCGGTACCGACCAGACCTTCACCATTGGACTCCTTCATGTCCGCAGGTTCCTCGGTCCGTTTGCTGGCAATCGTGACGTCGACGGCGACGTTCTCTGACTCGGGATCAGTGGGACAAGCAGAAATCTGAACCACCGGGGTGGCAGTTTCTCTTGTCTGAGGCACTGATTGGTTGTCGGATGTTGTCGGGTGGTTTTTCAGTTGCTCAGCTTCGATTCTCCTTGCTTCCTTTGCTGCCAGGACCTTTGCGCAGCGCTCCTTCAAGAGCCTTCTAGCTCGTATATGGTCTTGCAACTCCTTCTCGTTGAAGGGCTTCACAACATAGCGGCGCGGCCGAATATCCCTAAAGATAGCGTCATAACCAGCTTGGTTGAGATCGAGAAGGGGGGGTTGCGAGAGTAAATATTCCCTAACGAGATTCCGGCTTCCAGAGGCGGCAAGCAGCTGAGTCTTGGCGAGATCGCCAGAGGACCTAGGCTCCATGGGCGAGTAGCACTTGACGACATAATCCGTGAGGTCGAATTCGAACTCCATGGCAACATGGATTCGGCGAATGATGTCGTTGGCGGCAAGACAAAGAACCCACTTCAGGCCGACCCAGATTGTCTTCACAATGACTGGTAAGGCCATCAGTAGCCACGCGAGAAAACAGAAATCGATCGCGAGATCGACTTCATGACGTAGGCCAGCTGTCGCTTCAGCCCAAGGCTTCCAGTACCGAAGCAAGGAGAGCCAAGAAACCGCAACGACAACAAAGTTCTTGTCCGGGGCAAATGCTAGGACAAAGGAGAGGTATGAGAGAATCGATGGCCATATGGCAATGGCCATGTTGGTGCACAAGCACACAAGGGAGAGGATAGCCCATAGGGGCGGGAGAAGAATGATGTCCGCAAGGGAGGGGTCCTTGGGACTGGGAACGATCTTGAAGATGGTGCTATACTCCATCTTGTCTGTCAGAGAGGTGAGGTTTTCGTTCGTTTGTTTGTGTGCTGGTATCTGGTGATACTGTGAGATGATGATGGTGATGGTAACTGGGAGAAGGAAAAGAAGGGAAAGAAGAGAAAGTGTGGGTGGGGGGGGAAGAGAAATTTTTTATATCACCCTCCCAGTCACCAGAGCACATGACTTACGCGTCGTTTTGGCCAATAGGAGTATTTTTTACTATTATTTTGCTCGTTTTTGTGTGCGAGACTGTTCGCCAGCTGGCAAAATAAGTGGCCGAAACGGGGCATGACCCTCACTTTTTCTTCACTACTTGGCCTATTGACAAATACAAACGGTTCCATTCAGGCGGTAAGATCAGATGAAAAATCTTTTCTGGCCAGGCAACGTCAACGCGTACGCGTTCCTCCACGTAGTCGAGTAATTGAATGGTAATGGGATATGACAATCCCCCATTGACAGCTTGGTGTTTTTACCATCTACAATAGCTGTCAGCTCACTCGCAAATTCCTGCACGACAACAAACAAACAAAAACAATAATAGCAATTGACAAATTGTTTAATGAATGTAGATTGCTCACCAGTAATTCTATAAAATCTATAATTGATATGACAATAGTTTTTTATAATCCGTAAAAATCTATAAGTTAGTTATTGTCCAATAATATTGCTGTCGGTATGAATGTCGTTAAATCAAGCTTGCATCTGTGTCACCCCCCCCCCCCCCCCCCCCCCCCCCCCACTTCCCTAGTCAGCTTCTGTCGCTCAGATACAAGATCTTACTATTGGGCGGGCACTAACTGACTTTGTACATTTCAGACAAGGGTACCTTGAAAGAGGGGGGAACAGTTCTTTCCCACTTAATCTCTCCGCGTAATTTGTAATTCGAGCTCCTCCTGACCAAAGAAAAGAAAATAAACAAAAAATATTGGGAAATGACAGACATCTCACTGTATTCTTATACTTTGCTATCGAATCTTTACTTTCTAGTCACCTTGATTCTCACTTCTATTCACTAACGTCATCCATCATGGAAGAATCGTCTGCTTACGCAGCTGCCCGTCCGCTCCGCATCGTTGCAGCCGCGTCCTTTATCCCGTCTTTTGCGCTATGCATAGCTCACGGCGTCTTGTCGCATCAGCCTGTTCCATCAGTTGGCCTGATTCCGCAGTCATTGTCTGCCATCACTGCAGTGTTGCTCCTTCGCTTCGCTAGAGATCGCAGCTCCGATAGCGATGTCGAATCTGTCGAATCTGGGCTTTATAGCGCTACTTCTATTTATTCTCGTCTAACTCATCCAATCGTCGTCTTCATTCACGATATCATACTTGCTACAACTCTTATGATAGTCCTCGTCTTCACTTGGATTCACCGTAGTAACTCGGCGTCGCTTAGCATGCTGGCTGCCTATGCTACAATACCTATCCTAACAAGCTTGTATGTCTCTCCCATTTAATTTCCCCTCGGTTAGCCGCATTTGGCTCAAAGTATTACGAGAATTAACTTTGGCTGGTGGGACTTCTAATAATTAGCTTCTGTCACCTCCTTGCTGCCTCTCAAGCCGTTTATGAAGGGCTCGCTATTCACGGCCTCCTACAGTGGGTTGCCTGGCAAACCGTCCCCCCAGATTGCCCAAATTGCAACCATCGCCTGCGACCCTCCTCATTACCTCAGATTCCTTGGTTTAAGAGCATTAAGAGTTTGAACTTGGGTCTAAAATATCCTTGGCGTCGCAGTGATGCTCCCTTGCTAGCAGAAAACGATCCTGACCGTTATCGCGATGACCCCGAAGAAGACGATGAAGTTGCACCACAGCCCGAGGCAGTGGAAGTGCTGTCAAAGAGGAATCGTAAGAACAAGATCACTCCTGCACCGTCCGATGAAGCTTCGGATGTGGATCTACCTGGGGACTCGTCTACAATAGCCAACTAATAGGATGAAGGACAATCATCCTATTGTGTGTTTTTTTTTTTGAAAGACCTGACGGAGCTTTTATTGAAAGGGTGCAAAAATAAGAAAAGCTGGAAATTAGTATCATGTCATCACGTTTGTCCTTTTTACTCTTATGCTTCACGCCTCTCTCTGTCTGAGTGGGAACCCCGTTGGGCGCAATTCTTTGGTATTATTATTTAGATGATTAGCCATCATTATCAAAACAGTAGACAGTGAACCTATGGAGAGAGGGAGAGAAAAAAAATTAAATACTGCATGTCCGCTTTCTTTTCTTTCTTCGTAGCTCTATACTTCAGTTTCAATCCCGCCTTCTTTGCTTCGATGATCAAATATGCTACTAACACCATCTTCTACCTTGTCCAACTTATGCTTCATCCACTTGGCCGTTCGAGGTACCTGCCGATATTGTTAGTTATCTTGTGCATCAATTCATATGTTATACAAGTTAGATCGTAATTATGCCTTACCTTCCACTGCATAAGTCCTCTGTGTTGTCTGTGTAAGGCTTTGTCTCTCCGTTTGTAATCTCGCACCTGGTCCAAAGGACCTTGTTTATGCCCCTCACTACCATCTGGTATGTATTCATCCTCATCAGAACTATCACTGTCACTCGAAATCTCCTCATCAACAATTCCTGCCTCTCTTTCCATCTCGTCATCTCTAAGGTTATCTCTCGCAGCATCAATTACTTCAACAACATCTCGGATATGCTCGCTACTATTTGCCCATTCAGAATGTGCAGCACCCTGGAGAAATAATTATTAGTAATTTTTTTTTTTGCATTGTTATAGGGTAGCACTCCCCAAAAAAAATCGACTTACCATGCCAGGCCAATATGTGACCTTGAGTTTGAGAGTTCCAATTTGTTCTCCACACTGATCCAAGCAACACGATGTAGCCCTCTTGAAATCACCTTTCCAAATTGGCAATTCCAAAATGCTCTCCTCTTCGTCAGGAAGATCTTTCAACCAAAATACGCTAAAAGCAGCGATACTATCTCCTAGAAACTTTTTGTCTTTAAACGCAATAGAAAGACAGCTGCTGTATCGTTTTTGTACAGCAAGATTGAGAGATCGATCTCTGCTCGCTGCCCACGTCGCCTCGTTTCCTCCTCCCCGAGAATACATTTTGACCGTGCTAATGTCAGTTTTTAACTTTAGTTTCGCATATCTCAAGTCTTGTGGGCAATCTGAGCTCGTAGCAATAGGCTGTATGTTGACTGTACCATATTGCCAGCCGAGCAGATTCCGAGGAGCCTGAAGCTGCACACTGCGCCACACCATGGATAGTCTAATCTTTCCATATCCGATGCCTCCTGATAATGGCCAAAATCCATTCACTTGCGAACGCTTCTCGAACACCTCGCTTAGAGGTAGGTGAACGATCCCCAGCAACGGATCGTCCTCGTGTAGTCTTGCATCCCTTACTGAGACATAAATCTCGCAGGATTTCCAATTTCGAATAAAGCGCTCGCAGCTCGCGTTGAAAAATGGCTTTGTATTCTGGGGCTTTGTGCGTGTTTTGTAAGTCTTTTTCTGGTTGACAATAACGGTGCAGTAGGCGCTTGGCAACCCTTCGCCAGTCTCCTCGTCGCTGGCGCTTCCATCCTTGTCATTCGATTTTTTATTAAGCTGCGGGACTTCGAGGCCCGTGATGTTATGAATTTGAAGGCTGAAAATGCCGCTTAGGTATCCATCTGGTGGTGGTGCCGAGATGATCATCGCATCTTGTTCTGTCTTGAGTTCCTGCATCTTCTGCTGTTCTAGCTCGCTTTCGTCGCGGTAAGACGACTTATTCTTGAAAATAGCTTCTCGGAGCTTCCGTCCGCAGCTATTGTCAACCTTTTCCTTGAGCTGTTCCATAGATCTAATTTCTGGATCATGGGTCTGCTGGTCGAATTGGCATTTCTGGATCCTTGCTTTGGAGAAATACCCAACACTCCATTCAAGCTTTCCGGGCATACCATCTCCAGATCTCAATGCTCTAAAGCCGTCGGTACGTTTCCACATGCGACCATTTGACTTTTCATTCTGCATAAGCTCTTTGAGGTCGACTTCAATGCGCCCAAGATCATCATCCGCTGTGAACCGGTCAGAGTCCCAAAGCTGGACTCGCAGTTTTTCATTAATGTTCAGTTCCTCAGGAGTGACCAACATAAAGCACGTCTCATCCCAACATGGTTCCATTTCAGCGAGTAGTATTCGCGAGCTCCAAAGTATCTTGCCGAATTTCGCCCATCCAACAGACACATATGGATCCGATCCGGAGTCCTTGAGAAGCGGTATGCCTGAATCTCCCATTTTGAATTCGTAACCACGTTTAATATGTATCATGATAACGCCTTTTGCATATGTATCCTTCTTGAAATCATCTCCCGCAAGCATATCCTTGAGATCCAACGTGAGACTCTTGGGTGCTACATATTGTGCCATGGCTGCGTCAACAGCCGATTGCACAAAATTACTTATGAACGGTACATCCATGATGTTCAGGCCATGTTTGCTCAGGGGCACGCAGCTTAGATCGACTTTTGGCTGGCCGAGGAAGGTTATCGTACAAAGGTCAAAGAAGGGGGGATCGGGCGTGAGCTGTAACCGCAGTCTCATGGTACCAACAGCTCCATGTAAATCGACCCAAACAGGAATCTTCAGGTTTCCGGGAAGATAGAAAGCTAAGTAAAGATGCATGTCTTTGGTTCTCTCTTTGAAGGATTTGCTGGTGGATCGTGTTCTATAAGCAAATGCAACTTCCAAATTAATAAAGTCGCCTTCCTCGGCCTCCATGCCTCTGGAAGCCGACTTTTCACTTGCTTGGCTTTGACTGTCAGTTTCCTCGCACCCATCTATGCTCATGTCGCTGCGGCTCTTCTCCTTGTCTTGATCAGAAATGACTCTACCATCTTCTGTCACAGCTTGCGCGGCTGCGCCAGTGGGCAGCCATCGAACGCCGAGAATGCGCAGCGACTCACTGCCTTGACCAATATCTTCCACGCTGACCATGCGCACCATTTTTGGTAGAGAAGCCTGCATAACATCTTCCAATGTATCTGCCAAGCTAGTAAAAAGGTCGGGATTGATTAGTGGCCACACGGAGCTAAGTAGAGAGTTGAGCCATAATGTGGTCTCTGTTTCATGCTTATCGGTTTCTTTTTCCATTTGTCGGCGTTGTGAGCGCCATATCTCGTCTTGGATAGCTTCATTGACTTTATTTGCTGTCCAATCTCTCACGCCGAAAATAATGACACAAAAAGCTCCCGCCCCAACAGCCACTAGAGCGAACCAAGACGAGAGTCTTTGCACAATGGCAATCCACCCAGCATCTTGACGTGCACCAACATGTATCAATTCGCGAAGCATGCAAACTGCAAATAAGATGATACATGCGCTGGCAAGAGATATTATAAGTCCACGATTGCTTGCACTAACGATTTCCTGACGCAAGAAATCGAGGTCAGGCGGCGGAAATTGATTCATCAAGGCATGGTGCTTTTCTTGTGAACTCTCTTGCTCTTTCCGCAGCTCATCGTCTGATTTATTCTTTTCACCAAGTCCTGTAGAAGCTTTTTTGGGCGATTCGAATGGATCCTCGTTCACGTCCAACTCTTTTAAAGCATTGTCCGTAAAGTCATGGATTTTTACCGGAAGATGAGTTACCGGGTCAGTAACTTCACGTTCAGCCCTTTCCCTTCTAGAATCTTTTCTCTGTTTTCGTGGATTGATCAAGTTTGGATCAACTTGCGAGGTATCATGAATGGGATCCTCGCTCTCAGACGGATGGTCTGTTGTCCCGTCATACTGATGCCCATCACCTTCGGCCTGAGAAGGGCGTTCATCGAAGATTTCTTCATCCCCCCTCAGTGCATTCTGTTGTCTTGCTTCCTTTTCCTCTCGGTATTTCGAAATAGTAGGAATTGGGTGTCTTTCGCTATATGGAGCTTCGTAGCGACGAGCATGCTCTACATCCTCTTTGCCAGCCATTATAACACCCCACGCATCACAGGAGCGCAAAATATGGATTTACAGCGAGCAGCCTTTCTGAAAATGGAATAAGACAACGTGTAATCTGTACACCGAAAGATAAAACAAAATAAAGTGAAATTAACTATTTGTTGCCTACTATGTAGACAGCTCGGAATTTTCTTTATAACTACTTAAGTATCATAGATGACGGCACGATTAACAAGCTTGGGATTATCACTACGTCATAAGCTTCGTACAAAACCTGTCTCCACATACTTACCGTTAGTAACGAAGTATGTCCAAGCACTACGGAGCACATACACTTGGAAATACTGTCGCTATTACGTTGACATTTATGCTCAGTGGTCAGTAATGGAACCTTTTAAGAGATAGTGGACTTGGATTGGAGTTTTGATTTGGCGTGTACTTTATGGCGAACGTCATTCATCTACAGAATATCCATAGGAGATGTTACAGCCCGTAATAACTACGGAGACGATTCGCTGACTCATGGTGGTAGTGCCAGCAAATGCCCCAGCCAAGCCACTAAAGAAGGACAAAACCGCCACATTACAAGGAGCAAAAACGAGGATTTTTTTTTTAAAAAAAATCAGAATAGAATCCTATGACAGCGTAGCTTAGCAGCAGCATGTCTAGAAATAACCGCAAATGGAAATCGCTCGAGTCGATATCTGTCTCATCATGCTTTGGTCTTAATAGCTCGGTCCTATGCCTGCAATTGGGTCATGGCGGTGTGGCCACGCCGTATCAGATACCCAAGCACCTAATGAACGACGAGTATCTCGAGCCTGTATTTTCCTTTCTGACACACGAACATGGATAAAATGGTGCCCCTTCTTTATTTTTCCCTCTCGTGCAAGACGATGTACTTCGTATTCGGTTTCTAGTTGTGAGTAGGGCGGCTATGAGTACAAGTAAAGTCGTGCTGTTGAGATGTCGGAGATGCAAGTCGTAAGTGATAATCGATGGATGGTAAATCAGATCTGAAAGATGACTTGGAGCATGGGAGATCCATCGTTTTATAGCCAAACATTTCAGAAGGATGAGCTGGAGAACATTTACAAAAAAAATCGTACGATTCTTTCGTCATTGCATAATGTTTCTCGTCAAAATCTCCTTTGGCAAAGCAAACAGTCTTGCTTGGCAAATGCCGGCAGACAGACTGGGCAGGGAATTTCCAAAAAAAATAATCTCAAAAGGTTCAGAAGAATAGGGGCCCCACGAACCACGCTAAGATGCAGGAATGAAAAGATCAAACATTGACATGCAAGGCGTTTATTTATCAAAGGCACTAATGTTTTATGTGGTTACTCGTTTCAGTTGGAGATGGTGGTATATGAGAAACAAGGAGTAAAGAATAAAAAAAAAAAAAAAAAAAAAAAAAAAAAAAAAAAAAAAAAAAAAAAAAAAAAAAAAAAAAAAAAAAGAGCACTATCAGGCTATGCGGTTACAGAATCATACAATCAATCGTCCGATTTAGCAGTTCAATCATTCGTTTAACATGCTGATATCACCAGATACCTTGATTTAGCTCAACAAAGATAGCAATCTGTTGCTGCAATCGAGACGCTCCCGACACAACAGGCCTCATGGTAGGTCTCTCTCTCTCTCTTCAACGAAAGGCTGACTGTTCTGTTCACACAAAAGACAGGGGGGGGGGCTACCAGATACTACTAGGTACCTAGTACTAGTAAGTATAGTGTCTAGTACTAGTAAGTATAGTTTTTTAGTAGCGCACGCAGCGGCGCATTCCCATCACCACGCAGCTAGTTCAGGGGATGCTACTTCTGGCATCTTGTTGGCCAGCCACTGATGTTTTAAGCGCCGAGCCCCCCATGGCCGATACCTCATCAGGACTGGTGTCCCGTTGCGCTGCACCCTGACTAACTTCAATAGACCAGTCACAGCTCATGTACTCCGTAGTCACTCCTAGAAAAGGCGAAATAGCACAAGATGGCTGGCGGCTTCGATGTGACAGTCGACATTTAGTGGTTCCTGGAAGCTATTTATGGTTGCAAAACTGAGCGGCTACAGTGGAGAAAGCGGGGAGAGAGAGTGTGCGACATAGCGTCTTGCAGCTGCAAATCGACTTAGACGCCCCGTACAAATACAGTACCTTAAGTAAGGCAGTAAATACTGTCTGTCCTCTGTCAAAACGACCTTTTCGTGAAAATCTTCCGTTTCCTCGCTTTCTGTTTGCACCTTATTTTGAATTGCCGTCAGGGCTCGGGCATCTTCTGTTGAAACATTGAAGCTCAGGATTTCAGCAACGCGGAGCTGTTGGCCTACGGAAAGGCAAAAGCTTCAGCGACTTCTCAAACACCCACGCCCCTTGGGTACTTCACCAAAGAACCCCCTGAGCCAGCACCCGAAACGACACTATCAAGGGGGCTCCCTCCGCCTGCTCTCACACTGGTCGTCGCACAATTCGCTCCACGAGAGTTTTACCTTTTTTTTTATTTTTTTATTTATTTTTTATCGCCGTGATCTTCGTCTTATTTTGTTTTATACTATTAATTTTTTATTTTTATTTTTTCAAATCACTATTTTCCCCCTCGAGCTGCGCAGGCCAGAGAGGGAATAGCTTGACGCTTCCTGCCGAGTCGGATGTTCTAGCCATCAGCTCTAACAACCTCATTATACTGTATCATTTGCAGGCGACTCGCTTCGCAGCTACAGGGATCTGGAGTTTCATGCTAGTACAGGAAACCTCAAGTTCCGAAGTCAAAGGAAGACGTTGGTGCCACCATATTCGATCCTGCCTATCTATCCTCGTCGTTTTCTCCAACCTGTCCGTGTTTCACGCCGATTAGGTCAATCAGAATCCTCTTTATCATACCGCGTCTCCCGTATCTTTTGGTTTCTCTTTTCTTGTTTCCTTCAGCTGTCGTAAGGCGAGCCAAAACAAAGCAGCGAATTCTATTTTCTCTTCTTCAGAGGCCCTTCGTGGACTTTCTCTTTTCTATCCACTGCTGGCTCAGGTCACTCTTTTCATTCTTTTATTTGAATTTATTTTTTGAGTCTTTTCTCTCTCTTTTTTTATCACATCTAAACTCGACGTGGATCCAAGGGTTGGCTTATCAGGATTTTGGAGGCTTCTGACAAGATAAAATACGATAATCTTTATTGCTCAGAGTTAGGAGCCCCCTACCCCCTGCTCGCGTTGGATATTTCGGAGGCGTTTTTACTCCAGTAAACTTTTTTTTTTTGGTGTTGTCGCCGGTCGACATTTGATTCTAAGGCTTCAGCGCTCAATATGGCCGGCCAACTCTCCTACAGCGAGTTAATTCGCAAGCAGTTCACTGCCCAAAAGCTGTTCTATCACTTCATATTTTGGGGATTTCATTTCGGAATCTTTGCATACGGATGGTAAGCCCCATAAACTTTGACGACTTTTGAGATTGTCTTTTATTAGGAGGCAACAACCGCATCGCTAGGTACTAACGAATGCAGGTGGAAGCAAGCTGCTGATTCAAGATTAGCGGGTCTCAACACGCTGAAGTATTCGGTATGGATTTCTCGAGGTGCTGGCTTGGTTCTCAGCGTCGACTGTATGCTCATCTTACTTCCTGTTTGTCGAACTATTATGCGCTGGGTTCGTCCCAAGATTCGTTTTCTGCCCCTTGATGAGAATTTGTGGATGCATCGCCAGCTTGCATACTCGCTTCTCTTCTTCAGTATCTGTCACACCTCGGCCCATTATGTCAACTTTTACAATGTGGAAAAACGTCAAATTCGTCCTGTTACCGCTTTACAGATTCACTACGCTCAACCAGGCGGTATCACCGGCCATGTGATGCTCCTCTGCATGCTTCTCATGTACACCACTGCTCATTCCCGTATCCGTCAGCAGTCCTTTGAGACCTTTTGGTACACGCATCACCTGTTCATCCCCTTCTTTTTGGCTCTTTACACGCACACCGTTGGCTGCTTCGTTCGCGACTCGGTCGACGCATATTCACCCTTTGCTGGAGAGCAATTCTGGTCGCACTGCATTGGTTATCTAGGATGGCGATGGGAATTATTCACCGGCGGCTTTTACTTGATTGAACGTCTTTATCGCGAGGTCCGTGCTCGTCGGGAGACAAAGATTACCCGTGTTATCCGACACCCTTATGATGTTGTCGAGATTCAGTTCAACAAACCATCTTTCAGGTACAAGGCTGGCCAGTGGCTGTTCCTTCAAGTGCCGTCCATTTCAAAATATCAATGGCACCCTTTCACCATCACATCATGCCCCTTTGATCCCTATGTTTCAGTTCATGTCCGTCAGGTGGGTGATTTCACTAGCCAGCTGGGTGACGCGCTTGGTGCTGGTGCTGCTCAGGCTAAATTCTACGATGGCGTCGACCCCATGGGCATGTACGAAGTCGCTCTACAAAATGGCCAGCAGATGCCTAGCCTACGAATTGACGGACCGTATGGAGCTCCAGCCGAAGACGTTTTTGAAAATGAAATTGCTGTTCTCATCGGTACTGGTATCGGTGTCACTCCATGGGCATCTATTCTGAAGAACATTTGGCATCTCCGCAACTCTCCCAACCCTCCCTCACGTCTTCGTCGTGTTGAGTTCATTTGGGTTTGCAAGGACACGGGCTCTTTTGAATGGTTCCAGACACTGCTCTCCTCTCTCGAAGAACAATCTAACGAGGCTGCTCGCATCCCCGGTAGCTCTGGCGTTGAGTTTCTCAAGATCCATACCTATCTAACCCAGAGACTTGACATGGACACCGCCCAGAACATTGTGCTCAACAGTGTTGGTGCCGATATGGATCCCCTTACCGAGCTCAAGTCACGGACACAGTTTGGCCGACCCAACTTTTCTCGTCTTTTCAGAACTATGCGCGATGGTATCCTGGATAGGACGTATCTTGGTGGCCTAGAAGGAAGCATGAAGACGACTGTTGGTGTTTACTTTTGTGGTCCTTCTGTTGCAGGTATGTTTCATGCATTCATTGATTTCTTTTTATTGGTCTCAAAAAAAGTCCTTCCATGCTAACTTATGTCATCTTTGTAGCCCGTGATATCAAAACTGCCTGCAAATCTGCCACAGTACGCGAAGTCGAATTCCGCTTCTGGAAAGAGCACTTTTAATCTACAACGCTTTGCATTTCCAAACTTTCCTGTATACCAGCTATTTTAGTTTTGTTTTTTCTTCCCTTCCATTTCATAAAGCTACAATGATTTAAAACATCAATGATGATGGTTGGTATTTGTGGTTACTGTAAGGGGTTATGTATATGAAAGAGATGTTGGCCATTCAGTTCTAGCAGTAGGTAGCGGTGACAAGATGGGCTGCTCAAAGAAAATCCAAAATTTATTGAAAGAGAGAGACACAATAAGGCTCTCATTGCAATGATGCTATAAGAATTCCAAAGATCGTGCGTTGCATTGATTTTTTTTTCCTTTTATTTTTATTTTTAAATTCTCTTTGTCCACAAAAATTGGCTTTCATTCGGGCGCAAATTCCTTTGAACCGTAAATGCGATGAACAGCCTCTTTAAGGGCAACGGAAATAAAATGCACGCATCACATCAACATGGGCAGATGTAACAATTGAGCACAATTTATTTTTATTTATTTTTTATTTTATTCTTTTCTATAGTCAAAGACGTTATTTTTAGGAAGCTATCGCCAAGTTCTAGTCTTATAGAATAAAAAGGCGGCGCACCTATGACCCGAATTTTATCTCATCATATTTATAGGAGCTCAGCATCTAAAATCCTTTTATGCCCGACCACATAATATAGGATTTGGATTGGACTCGAGACTTCCCTTGACTCGAACTTCGAAGTAGGCCTGTTTGCAAAGATGGCCAGCCGCCAGGATGAACCCATCCACCCAAAACAGCGCAAGCTTCCCTTCTCTGAGCGGGAGCTGCAGAACGAGATGTCTGATGAAGCTTATGAAGAAGGCTTCTCGATCCTCTATTCTGAGATTGACAAATTCATCAAAAACGGCATCGGGAGAAAGGTTGTCGATCCAAACAAGTCGCTCTGGAACCAGAGGCATTACAAAGAGTTTATGAGTTTTGCTAGCATGGTTGCTCGGCCAGGCGCAGACGAAGAGTGGGAAAAGCTACTGAGAGCTCGACCGTATCGATCTGCCCTCTTGTCAGGTATGATTATGATGGTGCTGGAAAAACATGTATTCTCCAGTCTCTTGTTTGGCGCCGGACCAGAGCACGCAAAAATGCTTAAGATAGAGGATAGTTCGATGATCAATCTTGAAGGTATGTATGATAAGAGAAGAGAAGAAAAGAAAAATAAGAAAAGAGATTTGGGCTAATACGAGATGCGAATGGCAAAAAACAGGCTTTCGACGCACGGCTCTTCGGGCAAACACCAACAGAGTGTATCTTGAAGCTACAGGAGGAGCTCCGCCATTGTTCTGGAATAACGTGGACAAGATAACCGCACAAATCTTGGCCTTGCTCTCGCCTCTGTACGTGGCTATTGGGGAAGAAGCGCCATCTCGATCTTCATATCAGGCTTTGCACGATATTGTTGCCCTAGCAGGATGGCTCAATATCGCGATGCGCTTGTCTTCCAAGATTACGATTTTCGAATGGGTTCGGCCTGGCGAGGCTTATCGACACAGCTATCTCTGCATTGGGGAGGAAAAGACACTCATCGCTTCTCCTGGCCATCGCAGATTTCGCGATCTGGATACTCAAATTCGCAGTCGCACTCGAACTCGCACTCGAGTCATGGTCTCAGCTGCACCGAAAATCACACGATATGCGCGTGGAAGCGAAGGCCTTTTCACAGGCACAACCACATATGATGTCATGCAGCCGCATGTGGTTACGTATACCGGGCTGTACACAGATTGGGAGGATAGCCTTGTTGTTGTTTCACTACAGAGTCACATTAACGGCACTTTCTCTTTGTCTCCATCTCATGCTCTATCTCAGTTGATGAGCATTATGCGACCCGCATTTATGCTATTCTTAGTCGTGTTTTTTGGACTATTGGTGTTTGACGCTTGGTCTGGTACTTCTGAGGCATTTCGTTTATTCAGCAGATTTGAAATTCGTGCTTTATTTTGGCTAATGCGGATGATTTGGTGGCTGATTCTATCACCTTGGAAGGCTTTGACTTGGTGGCTCAGGATAATTCTTTATTATATATGATATGACATGTACGCGTAGATCCTGAGTTGTAGTGAACAATATTGGGCTAGTTATAGAATTAATTAATAAGGTTGAGCACTAACAAACAAATCAAAAGGCTATGTTGTATGAAAGCATTCAACTAGGTATGATAATATATTTGGAAAAAAAAAAAAATTAATGATTATCACACGAAGAAACTAGATAGTAGGTTTGCGCTCTTTTATATAGAGAGAGTAACAGTACGGTTTTGTTTATTAATGAGGCCAATCTTTATAGCCGGTAATACTCCGGCTCACGTCAGAAACACAGAGGGATCAAGATTCTATTTTGGGAGAATCAACAAACCCTCCTTAGTCATTATTAGCAACTTGAAATAAAATTGTAAGAAACCACTGGAAGCTTAAATATTAAGATATTTGTAACCAAAGGGTGCCAATTGAGCCAATAGAGCAAAAGATCTATTACTACTAGGTACTATCTGCATTTCATGCGGGTATGTGCTGCTACTACTACTGCTGCTGCTACTGCTGCTACTACTGCTGCTACTACTGCTACCACTACTGCTACTACTACTGCTACTACTGCTACTAGCCTTTCCAACAGCTTATAGTAACAGATCTAAGTACTAGGTTAGGCTTCGTGCTTATTTCTTACAATAATCGTTATATCAAGCCTAGGGTGAAAGAATTCCAAATAAATTGATGAATCTAGATAGAGCCATTTACCTCTTTCTACTCCGTATAGATAGATCTCTATGAAGTTAGAGCGATGCTAGAGTAAGACCCCCCAAGCGGCTTACGGAAAAGCGGGGACTGAGAAACATACAAGTGAGTACTTGTAGAGTCTTACCAATATGAACAGTACGGAGTACAGTATAGGCTATTACAACAAGTAAAATGATTGCCGAATCAATTGGGTTTGTAATTGAAGTTCATGTACGGAGTATTCGTTGCAAACCCCACGTTTTATATACATAACAGTACAGTAAAAGCTACGCTCCTCCTCTTCCCCCACAATCCCCCTACCTGTAGAGTTACATAGTTAATGGCTGGTGCCAGGGGAGCAATATGTACAAAGTATACGGAGTACGGAGTAGTATAAGTCGCAATCGCTCTATTCTTTCAGTGTATCCCGTCATCTTTGTGGAGTATAAGTATACACTAACTAACCACGTACAATAGTAAATGCAATAGTTCACTTCCTTTGATTACAAGTATAATGATATAAAGAACGATCTATTACAAACATGAACTAGTACTAGTACTGTATATACTAGAGTGAAAAAAAAAAAAAGTTTCCAATCGCATGGGCAAGCTGTGGAGAATGACGGCGACCTGCATCTTTTGCTTACTTTTAAATTTCCTTCTTACTCCGTTTTCCACTAGATCAAACGTTGGCAACAACATGTTTGTAACTATTTATAGCTTCTCCGGAGTTGCTTGCTTCTTTCAATCTCCGAATCCGAATCCACTCTCCAAGGTTGAAAGAGCATCTTCTATTTGTCAACTACATATTCAGGATGCCGAAATCCCGCAATAAGGGAGCCCAAACCAAACCAAACTAAACCAAACCAAACCTTTTCTTGTTTTCAATTGTTTTGAAGACCAGGAATGACCAAGGCCAAGCCATTACTAATGAACGCCCGCGCACGTTTCTTAGCGGTCCAATACGCCCCCCTCCCCTCGATTGTTACTAGTACGTGCACCCAAGCGGGCTTGGGGCTTATGAGTTGAGCCGCTCTACGAACTACCTGGTGAAACTTGGCGCGCAGGATATAATAAATTAGCACGCGGACGGAGTAATAGCAGGTCCGCGTCAATCACAACATCCGACGGTAAGATCAAGACATTGGGAAAAGAAAAAAAAAACCTAGTATGAGGAGGTTGGTCTTGTTGCTTAGGCCTAAAAGAGCCTTCCTCTGCTTGCTGACACTCAAATAATTCCCATATATGGCCAGCTGGGGTGCCACCCACCCCCTTCGTTCACCTCCCAGAATAACTTCGTTCGACGTAACAAGTAAAAGAATCATTTCTCTATCTTGTAAACAGAGCATCCGCCTCCCTTTCTACGGAACATGAAGTTGCTCAAGTCCCTCGGAGCTGCTGCCGCTCTCTATGAATTGGCCAATGCTCAGAATGTCCCTTCCCAGGTCACTATCCTGACGCCAAGAGAAGGCTCTTCAGTCGGAATCAAGGGTGCTGGATGGATGATAGACGTCGTTGCCGCGTTCTCTGCTCCATCACCTGCCGCCTCCAGTGATTCTTCGACCACAACAGCAGCATCTGCACCAGCAAAGACATCTGCCGCGAGCGGTGGTGGCGGATATTCATATGTGAAGCGATCGGCCAAGGACGATGGATTCTTTCCCTTCCTGAACTCGCCGAAGCTCTCCACGTTTACTCCCGGTCCTGCCGTGGCTGCTCCCGGCTTTGTCTGCTTGGTCAACACGTCGTCGGATCCCACGAAGAACTTTGCTGGTGTCTTTCAGTCCGTCTCCATCACCGACTCGGACTCTGATGGCAACATCCTAGAGGCCTATCTCACCTGGATCATCGGAGCCGCATCATTCGGATCCAACGTCAACTCCCAAGCCACCGTCTTCTTCCTTAACGACACCGCCCCTGCTAAGTACACCAAGGACCCAAAGACTGACCCGGCTGTCATCTCCAACATTGCCACGTCCAACTTCTTCATCTTTGGTGACGACGTCTCTAACAAAACCTCGGCGCCATCCACGAAGACACCTGTCGAAATCACTCTCTTCACTCCCAAGAAGGGCGACATTGTGGGCATTAACGGTGCTGGCTGGCTCGTCGACTTGGTGGCTGTCAACTCTGACAACAGCGCCAACATCTTTGCCCCCACCAATGGATATGGGCCTCTCTACCGAGACAATACCACCACTACCAAGTTTGGTCCTGGCGTCAACCCGGCCGTTCCTGGACTGGTCGTCACGTCAAACACCTCAACTCTCGAGGGAGGCGCGAGCACCAACTTGGCTGGCCTGTTCCAACTGAATGCCGCTACTGGCATTCAGGATGGCATTGTCAATGAGTACTGGTCCACTTGGCTGGTCGGCGGTGCCTTTGCTGGCACCAACAAGCCTTCAAGCTTGACCATTTACCTTGTCAACGGAACCGCGCCGAAGACCATCAACGGCACTAAGCCATCCAACATCATCTCCAACATTGTGACGGTCGACTTCTTCCTGTCCGGTAACGCTTCGGCCTCAGGAACTCCTTCATCAGGAGTCCCAACTGGTTCTATAAGCCCCAAACCCACTTCCGGTGCCAACGCACTGTCCATCGGAGCTGGTGCTCTGTTTGCCGGTGCTGTTGCTTTGCTGTTTTAGGTTTTGCTTGGATCGACCAATTTCTCTCTGACCACCAGTTAATCTAGGCCGCCCCAGGGTGTGACGGAGAAATCTTGTATGGTCAGGTAATAGAAGAATGTGTGGAATGTAATAAACGTATTTACTGTCCAATTTTATAATAATATAATTCTTCACTATTCGAGGCCGTAAAGCTGTTTGTCTCTTCCAAGTGTTTTGTGTTTTGCCCTTTCAATACGTGGCTGTAGGTGAACTGGTTAAACCACGGACCATAACCGCTAGTGTATGAATTGACTTTCTAGGTACTGAGTACAATGAGATAGCTCGCACTTGTCATTTGCCTATCTATCCGAGCTCAATAACATTGTACATAATCGATATGCAGTTAGTTTCTTATCTGTCAGACTATTCCTTCGATAAATAGTCCAAATGCTAAGTGATCGCTCCATTCGCAATTTTACCTATATTCGAAGCAAGATTTCCCATCTCAAAGCTTCCATTTTTCAATTAGCTCAATAATAATAGTATATAATGAGAAATTTTCGGCAATAGTCCAACCTTCCACTAGGAAAAGCCCGCTTGGCTAAGCGGTATAGCGTGTCACTAGTAATACTTGACATGACAAGGTGATCAGTTCGACTCTGATAGTGGGCATTTTTTTTTATTTTTCCTCATACCTTGTCAACTTTTTTTATGTAAATTTTTTATTACTGTTAAAAGAAAAAAAAAAGAAAAGTGGTATGTATGTCTGCAAACATATTTCATATCAACTAGAAGGAGGCAAATTTACCATAAATAAATAAATCCTATAGACGCAATTTCCCTTTTTCTATCCGTCCTATAATACTCTCATATACCCAAATAGCATAGCCAATTATCCGCGTATGTCCAGAACTACCCATGTGCTCAATATTCAAAAACTCTAGGCCAAATATGAACACGCCAAAGGCCACTTCCTAGGCAAAGTATTCGTTTTTTTAAATCCTCCGTTGTCTCCCACACTCATAAACAAAATATACCACATATCGTCCCATATCAACAATCAACATCCAAAAAATTTATCATATCTCCAATGCTTCCAAAGTTCTGTATTTATTGCCTCTGGTATCCATCGTCGTCAAGCTCATCGTCGTCATATCCCATCTCCTCAGCTGGCTCCGCAACAGGGCCTTTGGGCTTCTTCCTAAAGCTGAGGAATTTTTTAATACCAGTTGGTTCTGCAGCCTGAAACAAATCATCCTTGGATGAGTACTCATAGAACAATCTGGGCACCAAGATTCGATACGGCACAGTAATACCCATGGGATCCTTGGGATTCACTTCCATATTCAGAGAGATATCAAGTCCACCTTCTAGGTTGACTTCATGCTTCTCAGCGTGCTTCATCGCCTTCGTTGAGAGTCCCGTAGGTGTCCGATGAAATGGACGTGTTGCCGGGTCCTCCATCTCGTTACTGGTAGAGGCAGCAGGGTAGCTCACAGTTTGTGCTCGTCGAGGCGCTTGAGCGCTGAAATAAGCCTCATCGCCCGCTGAAAACTCATCGTATCCACCACCGCCACGGAGCCCTGAGGGACGAGGCTGGCCTGAGGCTCGATGATCGGTATAGCCACTATCAAATTCAGCACTCCATTGACCGCTCATATTGCCCTCATCAAATTGGCTTTGGCTGCCGTGGGATCCATGATGCATCAAATTGTCTCTCTGTTGCGCTGTCTCTCCACGACTGAGTGACATCGTTCGAGTCAGCCCGCCAGGGCGTTGCTGGTCCACAGAATTCCGCCGGGAGAAGCTCCTGAAAAGACCTCCCCCGCCGGAAATGGGAGGTCGAGGTCCACGCACAGACTCCCGTGAGACGTCAAAAGGCTGTTGTGACGTAGACTTACGCCGCCTAGATGAGAGCCTCCGGAGCAGACTTCCACCTCCTCCAGGGCTTCGGCTCCTTCCTCTATCGGACATGGGAGGCGTTGGCGGCGGCGTGTTACCTGGCGTCCACACACGGATGGAGCACCAATTGCGGTGGGGGAGGAGATTCCTGTTGTTCCTCGGTTTTCCGTCGACGCCATTTTGGAATATGGGAATCATGGCTTCGTCAGTTTGTTTATCAAAATGATGAACCTTGTTGCGCTTATTGAGCATATCGGCAACTACATCCGGAGGCGGGCGATTGACAATAGCAGAGGACACAATATTTGGCATATACCTAGGATCCTTGTGCTTCGCCAGGCCAAGCTTGGGGTTAGAGTAGAACTGGCCAATGGCGCCAAGGTGAACATCGCCACTCAAAATTGTGATTCGTACAGATCGATCAATAGCCAGGTCTTGTAAATCTTCAATTATGACGGAGCGTTCCTTTTTGTGATTCCTAGCAGTCCAATGATCATTAAGGTCATCGAGAATCTCATAGCCGCCGTCGATGTTGTTCAAGGCTTTGCCGAGAACTCCAGTTCTGCCAAGCGCTTTAACTGGGCTCATCAATTTTGACGTCAATCTATAAGAAATAGTTAGCAAAAAAAAAAAAGGAAACAAAAAGACTCCCCCCCCCATCTATGGGAGTTAAATGACGTACATATTCTCAAGCCATACGAGACGGGGATAGGCGATAGGAACACCCAAGAGCACAAGCAGATGCTCTACCTGTCCCCGTCTAATCTCTGCGTACATCCTGCTTGTAATCTTCTCCCACGTCTTCTCATCAATGACAGTCTGCTCCGTTCTCTCTGTGCGGCCGTCAACGGCAAGTAAGGCAACCTTTCCGCCCATGGACATGTATAGACTGTGGCTGAGCTCCTGAATATACGGGCCTGGCTGCTCACCCAGGATCCAACTTGGTTCAGAAGTTTCTGTCTCCGTCACAAGGCTTTGGTGTTGGAAGAGCATATAGTATTTGAAAGCCACGCGTCCCAATCCAGAAAACACAGGTGAGCTCATATCTGGGTGGGAGTAGGAGCCGTATCCGTCAAATATATCATGATCATCATACATATTGACCATGGGGATCTGCGAATTAGCTAATCCAAATAAGCCTTGTGAGAACCAACTGCAGTAGCGTTCCAGGTAGAAGTGCTCCAGCTCAGCCTGCAGCTCTGGTGTGAAGGCCGCGCTAAGCTTCCTATCAGGATTGTTAATTTGAAGCCATTCATCAAAGAGCGGGCTATCATAGGCTACGCAGTCATTATAGATCTGGTCACCGCCGCCAATCATAACGTGGAATGGTTGCGTCTGGTGTGAATTCAAAACATCCCGCCACATAGGATCAGGTCCACTCATTTCGTCTGATTTGACGTTGATGCTGAAACCATTGCAAGTATGGAACATCATCTTCATTGTCTGTTCACGAGCAGGGACCCAAAAGGCCATAGCCGGGCCACGGTTAATGCGATATGCGATCCGCTGTTGCTTTTCTCGAAGTTCGACCTCGATGTTGAAACGCCAAAAGGTACATCCATTTTCGGCGTGAAGGCGGAAGCCCCTTACGTCCTTGTACTTTTGCATCTTCTCGCCATCGATATCTACCCGTGCCCGGCGGCTAGCAAATGATCCCGGATAGTCGATAAGTCCTTGTGGCAAGGGCTCGTCTGGAGGGCTCCTTATCCTCTCAAATAAACCATCATCAGACTCTTCTTGTGATAAATCCATGCATTGTTCAAGGTGCTCCACCGGTCGAACATATAGTGTCTCACCACGGCGACCCAGCTTGGGATGCCCGGCGATGGGATCCACGTATTCTGGCGATAATTCGCCGTTGACCTGATGTGGGGGCGGAGGCAACAACTCAATATCCTGCACGAACAGTCGGAGCATTGGCGCAATCTCATAGGACGATTCTGCATCGTTGGTGACAATCATCACGCTTCCCCTCCAAATTTCGCGATCTTGGACGGCACTTGGTCCTCGAGGTCGAGCTGGAATTTGTTCGTGACGTAGGCCGCAGTATCTCAGCAGAGGACCGCATTTTAGGTACAAAGGCGGTTTGAAGCGAGTGGGCTCGCCGTTCGTATCGTCATACTCACCATCGAATGCTTCAGCTTTGCGTGGCCTCGACGTCATACTAGTATTTCTTCGGTGATGGCCTCCCTGCTCTCGATCCAACCAAGTGCTCGCCTTGTCTACCGAACCGATTGGCTGATCAACATTGAGGTCGAGAAGGGTCCCGGATAAGGTACCGACCGTACCCTTTCTCCATTCATCCAGCCACTGAGGCGACTTGTAAAGACCGTCACCAGGGAGCAACTCCTCTGGGTCCTTGAACATCAATCTTGGTGCGGGAGGCTGCTGTGCTTCGTCTATTAGATCGTGACTCGTTTGATCTTCCAAGCTTCCTCGAACTGGAGTTGACTGTGGAGAGCTTCCACGTTGACGTTGACTTTGACTCGCCTCGAAAATAATCCTGCCAATGGCAGCTGCGGGCGCATATTCGGCATTAAGCCCCCGTTCTTCTCGAGCATAGACAGGCTCAGTGGCTCGCCGTCGTACAGGCTGAACCTCTGTCTCAACAGCTGCCTCAGCAGCAGACGGCGCCACTCTATTCGCCTCTAACCGAGCATTCATTTGATCACCCCCGGCAATGGGTAAGGGAGGTAGCTCCCTGCTGTAGGTCTGTTGTGGTGCTCCTATTGTGGCCTGTGCTGCTTGAGGTCTGATTTGGTCACTATATGGAGCAGACTGTGATGCTGGATGCAATCGTCGTTCTGCTTCCACCCGTTTCCGGCGCCAAGTATCTTCGGGAGGTTCTTTTCTTAATTTGTTACTTCCGCTGCGCGTCAAAGAGAAGCCGCCGGACTCCTTCACAGGTTGATTCGCCTCTATGTTAGATGGCTTCGCCTCACCCCAAACATCACGTTCGCGGAAGCTAAGGTTGCGCTTAGGTAAGTCGGCTTCTGGATTGACTGGCCGCTGATCAATGCTGCTTCTTGGAGGTTGAGAAGCCTCTTGGTTATAATATCGACGTTGATCATCAGGTCGAGAAGCTTCCTGTGAATGGAATCTGCGTTGATCCTCACGTACAGGCGGCTGAGGTAGTTGCCTCGGCTGATTCTCTGCCACCACTCTAGGAGGGCGAGGAACATCCTGGCTTTGGCGGTAGTATTGATCTTCAGGCACACGCTGGTGGGATGGCACTGACTGCTGCACGGTTGAACTTTTGGGGGGGATAGCGTCTCGCTGGGCTGTCGCTCTGGGAGCTGTTGGGGCGGTCGACTCAATTGTTGTAGGAGGCTGGTACTGTCTTTGCTCGGGAGCAGAGGGCGGAGGCTGGTGGTCGATAGCCTGTGATCGATTTTCAGCAGCTTCAGCAGCAGCTCTCTTTGCAGCTCTTGCTCTAGCTCTTTGTTCAGCAGCCTCCACTCGTGCTCGCTTTTCCTCCTTGGTCATGCTGTCGAGCGTCAGCTCAAGCCTCTGGAGGGGTGATCGATCAGCTGCCAACTTTTTTCGTCGTTCATACTGCCCAATTGTTGAACTTCTTGGAGGCTGAGTAGATGCAATGCTATCCGTCCGAGCAAGTGCATTATCAACAAACGGTTGCGGCGCGCCAAATTGATTATCTTGCGGAGGCTGAGTATATTCGTTTCGGCTCATACTCTCAACTGGTGCTCCAGACTGGCGCACAGGCTGAGCAGATGTTGATTGAGATGGATTTCGATAAGGCCCGTTAGCGTGGGGATCGCGATAATTCATAGGCGGTCCTCGAAGAACAGTATCTGTGGTAGAAGGTGAAGCTGGAGTGGGGTCCTCGTATTCGTCAGGTATTTGATTTGACCATCGGTCTTGCCTATCATATCCTTCGAATGTTTGCTGTTGAGGCATACCACGATATGAGACTGGTCTAGGAGCCAGACCTTGATGATCAGCTATCGATTTTGGAGAATTGGGACTAAATGTTGTCTCGGTAGGCGCTTCAGTGTAGGCTGTCTGGACCGAGGTACGATTCGCCTTGCGCGGAGGCTGGACATCCAGTGAACGCCTCTGGTCATTTTGTGAGAACTCCTGAGTGTAATCTGCAGAAACTCGTCGACTTTGAATCCCCTTCGGCTGAGGCAGCGCACCCCAATATGGCGCAGACATAGCTGCGACTCAGTGATTGGAGGCTAATAGAAACTAGATAGCTATAACGAAAAAAAGACCAGAGTATATTACTCCGTAGGCTTGCGCCTAATACAGAGTTGAAGAAGGTGGTGTTACCCGTACGTTGAACCTGAACACAACAACAAAAATGCAATTTGCCGTAATGGACTCAAGGTTGGAATCACTCAAGGAAGAAGCATCGAAGCTGTAAAAGACCTATAATGAGCTACCTCGATCAGCTCCTGAGGCTCATGCAGCTGCCCGCGATTATCACTATGCTTTTGCTATGCTATGCACAAACACGCGACCAAGAGATACGAGCGGATGCTGTCGCTGGCTTTGGGGCTGGACATCAGCTCAAAGAGAGAGAGTGAGTGAGTGAGAGAAAATACAAAATTCCCGTGGTTTTGCTGGCACACAAGCTACCCAAAGGACCCGGCCGCGGACCAGGGTATATGGTGGCTTGGGTGCTAGATGATGTCTGAGCAAGCCAACAAGTCATTCATCAAGGATTTGCGATTGGAGCCCAATGGATCGAGCGGTGGGACGAATAAGCAGAAAGCCTACGATTATGTACTTGTATGATCGAATGGAAGAGGCGGTCGGGAGCTGCAGGTCGAGGTGGAGGAGCTAGTGGAGGCGTCGAGGTGCTCTCAAGAATATGGGTGGCTGGAAGCTGAACTAGATGATGCTTGAGCAGCGGTAAGATGCAAGGCACCAACCAGGCCATGGGCCACGCATTTACGATGCAGCTGAAAAGCAGCGAGAATATGGGGCGGAGCTGAATGTGAAGTGGATTTAATTGAAAAGAAATTATTCTTTTTTACGCCAGAGATGGACTGTATGTGTAAGTGGTGAGAAGATGCTAAAGTAACTGTTAAGAGGTACTTACAAAGCCTGAAAGAGAGCTCCTCCTCCTTGTTGCCCCATAACGCCCGCCACAGCTTAGCCACTACCGTCAAGTGTCTGTTCTAGCCGTCTTTGTTTGTTTCCCTCCTCTCAAGAGCCAAAAGACAAGCGCCGAGTTTTTAACGCTCCACGTCATTCATTAGAATCCACGGGCTGGGCCGAAAAAGAACTGCGTCTCCACAATAGTCTTGGACCCCTTGGCGCTGTCTTAGTAGCAAAAGTGGTGAACAAGGAGAAAAATCAAGGACTGCAAACGATACAATCTCTTATAGAAAGTAATTAGGATTTATTTTTTGATTATAAGTAAGAAGAAATATATTAAATATATTTAGAGATAAGAAAGGTTATCTAGATTTGTCCGAAGGTTCTGATATAAGCCCGTAAATTGCAATGCACTTGTGGCGCCGTTTTTGTTTGTAGAGAGCGTTTTTCTTAGTCTTCTATTATTGCTCTATGTTTGAGCAATAGTATTTTGCCGCCTCGATAATCGCTCGTCTTATGCGGGCCTCTATAGATTTCGCATTTAAGAGGAGCGTTTCGATAAGTACCTTGTAAATGGCCTGGCTGATGGCGACGGATGCAAGAAACCGCAGTGACATGCCACCGTTATTAGTTCTGATAGTAGTTTTTACTACCCTAGAACTTGGGCTTTATAAATAATCAGAATGTTGGCAGGCTTCTCGCTACTTTTCTAAGCCGGTTGGTTAGCTTCGAGTTATAGATAGCCCTAGCTTGTTGGATTTTAGTGCATGTTATATCCCTTTAGACTCAAATAATCACAATTAGTTAGCCCATAGGAGAGGCACCATAGATAGATACCTAGATATCAATTAGCCTGTATGGTTATTATAAATATCATAAATATCTTTCCTACAACCAAGGTGCACTCAAAGCAATGTAGCTGAGAGTAGCTTCATAGATTAAGTCTTATGTAGGGCCAAGAGTTCATCCATATCTGCTTCTCCATCACTAAGCATCTCGCGCGCCCTATAACATTCTTTCATTGTTGGCTAGCGCTTCTTAATGGGTTCAATTTCAATTGGGAATTGAAAACTGATAACAAGTGAAATCTTGGCTGTCTGGTTTACTGGCTCTATTTCCATGTCTCCGTTGTCGGCCATCACGATGGCTCTCCTCTTCTTAACCCCAGCTTTTCCTAAACCACTATGAGAAGCTCTCTTATCTAAAGATATAAGTATGCCTAGAAGTTACTAATCAAAATAGGATAGGGTATCTGGAATAGTATCACTATTCTCTTGGTGGCATCCTCACCACTATTAGCATTTTCTTCGCTGGCATTGGTATCACCCTCGCCAGCGTAGATACTAAGTAATGTACAATTAAATGTACAATTATATACTTACTAGTCAAACTTGTATAAATTGCATTATTGCGATGGATTTTCTTTTCTTCCCCCTTATCTAACCATCATGTCGTCTTATTCTTAAAAAATGGTTTCACGACCTGTTTCAGTAGTAGAGAAGTAGCACGAAGTATAAAGGAGCCGAACTGTAACCACACCTCTTTGAATCTCATCTATAAATAGCTATGCCGGCTATTTCCTCCGTGCAGTAACTTATATCATGAGTATGCTATGGAGTCTAGAAGATCAGGGGTGTAATTGTTGGGAATCTAACCATTCTTACTGAAGACTACTCAGGTCCGAACTACAACGCATAGGTGAGGAGAATGCGTCCTTGATCCCATCAAACTACGCCGCTGCACTCAGCTCTACCAGGATAACGGCCATGTTCTCGCAGAATCCCCAGCGATCCAGACTCCAGTCCTTATTCTCTCACTCGAGCTCTGCTCTATCCAACGAAGACTAAGAATAGGAGCCTTATCGTATTGAACATGTCTTACCCGAATGATCTAGTTCATGGAATATAGATGGCTTATTTCTCCTTGCTAACCTCCGCAATGGCCGTTCCTGGGCATGACTCAGTACACACTCAAGGGGCGTTGAGAGGGGATGGAAGGCCGAGTTTTGTGCACGTAGAATTCTGATTTCGGCTCCTTCGTACAACATCGAGTCTGGATCTCTTCCGAGCCACGCTCCCATCCGCGACTTATTGTTCCCATGCTCTATTGCCCTCTTTATTTGACACTCGCGCTCATGGTCGGTACCGTCAACGTTGAATCGTGTGCAGCTTTGTATGGGAACAAATGGCTGTTGGCAACGTTATCTGAGTTATCAATCCATAACGCCACTTCTCTTAGTCCCTGCTTCCACTATGTGTTCTGCTTCGTGAAAAGTCTCTCGATATCGTCCCGATCTTTGGCGTTTTCCGCTGTTTTTATTGCGCTGATAAAGCATTCTTTTAAAGAAGTGATTGGGATGGGTCCTGTATAATATTAAACCGCTTCCGGTAAACTTCGCAAAGAAGCTTTTGTATCACGAATACCTTCTGGAACAGTTCTAATCCATTAAATCGGTATCGGCAAAAGACGTTTCTGCGGTAGCCCCGGCCGGGTAGAGACATTGTTGACTATATCGGACGATTTGCGGCCGCATTCGTGGTCAAGGTGTGAGAAGACACATGATAAGTTGTGATAGGGTCTGATTCATTCACAGTACTTTTATTAAGCCACTGGCAAAATTGTACAGGAAAATTATCACAGCACCCGGTGGTCAATTTCTTGCATTTTTTTGGGTTATCATGATAGGAATTGAGCTGCTAGAGGTAGATATACGCCGTATATATAATATAGGATGGAACCTGAATCCTTTCGCGGAGGAAGCCTTACCTGTTGCCTACCTCGTTGGCCTAGCAAGCCCTGTCCCTATCCATATATATCCCCGCACGCACCAAGCACATCCCCCATACACAAGGTAAGCATGCACTGTCAATGTATTCTCCGCCCTCTACGCAGTACACCAGATGCAGTTCGCACTTGATGCATCAATCGGCTTTGCTAACTAGCCCTCCCATAATTTTACCACTTCGTTCACCCTGTGCTTATTATGCGGGGCCTAATTGAGGCTGCGTCGCGACCTTCTTTCAGTTGTTCTGCCTCTTGATTTAAGATTTAAGCTATCAAGACTCGTACTGCAAGCTTTTCGTTGGTTCTGTTGTGAGTACATTCCATAAATTACCTACCAGGTACAGACAGGTACCGGCAGTAATAAGGTCCAGGTACCTTGATACTACTAAGGTACTTTACCAGAGGTACCCATGGTAGTGTTGTCATCTACTCCATATTATATCCTACAATTTATCTGTCCGTCTCCTTGACGGTCCCTTGACTTGTTCAGCTTTTCTCCTTCTTTTCTTCTTTTCTTTCCTTTACATTTTTTTAAACCACCCACGCGTCCAGCGTCAACATTTTTATAACTCTGTCGTTCTCTGTGTGAGGAAGAGCAGCCATTGGGCTCAAAAATGCCCCCTCACAACCTCTCAGTAGCTGAGGAGATCTACAGGGGCGCCGCGAGCCTGTTGCGTTTGATATGGATATGGGTTAAAGGGCCGGGCATACACAAGGCCGCAATATACGCTACCGTCGTGTTGCGCCAGATCCGAAGGAATTTGACGCCTAAGAGAGTTCTGAGCTTCCCACATCTAGTAGCCCTGTTCTGGGTGGTCGTCCTGCTCTGGGGAGAGCGTTGGATCTTCACTAACAAGGTCCACGATTGTGAATGGAAGAAATGGGAGAAATGGGTGAGTTTGTCCGTCCTTGGTATTCAATCAAAACGAAACAAGGGAGATACAAATACTAATTCATATCTACTATAAAAACAGCCTAAAGGTGCAACTCCTCACCATCTCGTCCTCATCGCCGATCCGCAAATCCTCGATCCTCACACCAACCCTGACTGGCCCTGGTTCGAATTGGCCACGGTCGTGGCTGTCACTGATAGATACCTTAAGCAAGGTTACAATGCGCTGCTGGACCAGCTGCACCCGGACAGTCTGTTCTTCCTAGGCGACATGCTCGAGGGCGGACGAGAGTGGAAGACGAGTCAAGGCAACTTCGTCGACCCGCAGTGGGGGGCACGTAAACGGACGGCCAAGGAGCAGAGGTGGGTGAAGACATGGCATCGCAAGTACGGCCAGGAATTTTGGATACGTGAATACCAGCGTCTCGCGGACATTTTCTTCAAAAATTGGAATGCGGCAGGGAGTGCGCCGGGTCCGTGGCAGAGAGGCAGGAAGCTGGTAGCAAGCTTGCCTGGGAATCATGATCTCGGCTTCGGTGCTATGGTCCAGGTGCCCGTGAGAGATCGGTTCCAGGCATATTTTGGAGAAAGCAACCGGGTCGATATCGTGGGAAATCATACCATTGTCTCGGTCGACGCCCTCTCTCTGAGCGCGGGATCGTCTGATCAAAGGGCCAATCACGACCTAGCGCCCATCTACGGACCTGTCCATGAGTTCCTGCATGGCGTTCAATCTACAAAGCGAAAGCTGGCGCAAAATGAGCTAAATTTCTGGTACGGCATTGAGCGGGGAATCAAGTTCAAGCATCACGTCGAGGACTTGGACAAGGCAGACTTAACTCGGTGGCCGAGAGATCCTGGGCCGGGAGCTGCTGATTTCCCCACGATTCTTCTCACGCATGTTCCTCTCTATCGCCAGCCTGGTACCCCTTGTGGACCGCAGCGCGAGCATTGGCCGCCCAAGAAAGGGGCCAGTGCCGATGATACTAGCAATTCTATTTCGGTGGTGGCTGGATACCAATACCAGAATGTGCTTTCGGAAGAGGATTCCGTTAGGCTCGTCAAGAGTGTTGGTAACGTCGTTCATGTATTCTCCGGCGACGATCACGATTACTGTGAGCTAGTACACTCGGATTCCAAACAAAATGTACGCGAGATTACAGTGAAGACTATGAGCATGACCCAGGGAATACCGACGCCGGGATTCCTCATGGTTAGCCTCTACAACCCAATCGACAAGGAAGGGAAACCTATCCCTGGATCGCCTGAGGCGACGTTGCAGACCCATCTTTGCCTATTACCAAATCAGCTCCAAAAGTACATGCGATACATTGCCTTTGCCATCTTCTCCATCGTCATTCTCGCCATGAGAGCTTTTTTCGTCCCCATCCTTCACCTCACCCCGTTTGCACTACAGCCCGAGCGCGGGGGTATCGTCCTTCCCATCTACAAAGATAAAGTCGATAAAGTCGAGCCACCAATCACAGCACCCTCGAGCACCAGCGACAGCAATAACACGCGCTGGCCGGGCAGGAAAAGCAAGCATAGGCATCGAAGAAGCTTAGCCGATGGCAAGGGGCTGCGGATCAAGGTGGATGAAGATTACTACGATGGCAGCAAGTCGTGGAAAACGACCAACAGGGAAAACAGGTTCTCAATAAAGGCGGTTGCCACAGAGATGTGGACGACGACCTGGAGAGTGACTTGGATTTCGGTGCTGGTTTGGATATACCTGATACGAAATGGGTAAAGAAAGGAGCGAAAGGAGCGCATATTTGACGAGCCGGCGACTGTCAAGGGGGAAAAAAAAAAGAGAGAGAGAGAGAGAGAGAAATGGACGAGTGTCTGTATACGGAGCTGTAGATTCTACCTACTTAATTATTGATAAAAGAAGGGAGCATAAAAGCTGTTAACACACTGGCAAGCGGGGATATACATAATTAGAATTATTGGCTAGAGCAAGTTGATACCAAGCATTGAATACCGGAGTCTATCAAATAAATAAAATCATGTGTTCCGGGGATCTTTTATAAAACACTTTTTTAAGAAAAAGAAAAAAAACTCCCTAACTCTTCGACCTTGGTATATCTATGTATTGTAAAACAAGCTTCATTTCTCATTCCACTCACTCACTCACTCACTCACTCTCTACTTTAAACTCATCCATCCACACAGCCTTTTTTTTTTTTTTTTTTTTTTTTTTTTTTTTTTTTTTTTTTTTTTTTTTTTTTTTTTTTTTTTTTTTTTACCTCCCCCTCCTTCCAGCTCCAATCCTCTCATTCCTCTCTTCCCTAACCCTCCTCGACCTCGCCTCAGCATCCTCCTGCACCCCTTCCATCGCCTGTCCCCCCAACCCCAAGTCCCCCATCGCAACCGTAGTCTGCTGTGTCACTGTCACTGCCTCTCCACTAATAATTCCAATACCGGCACCACCGGCACCACCAGCGCCCGAAGCCGCAGCAGCCGTAGCAGCAGCCGTAGCCCGTACTGCAACTTCAGCAGCGTGAGCCTGCTGCGCCGCCAAAAGGGCTTCACTGGCGCGACGGTCTTCGTAAGCAGCGATATCTTCGGCTGTGATTTGGAGAGTCGTGGGTGGACGGCGGAGCATTTTTTTTTTTCTTTCTTTTTTTTTTCTTTTCTCGACTTTGGTGTAAGTGTGTGTATGTATGTATATATATGTGTGTGTAGGAGTATATGTGTGAGTGTATGTGTGTGTCTCTTTTTTTTTTTTTTTTTTTTTTTTTTTTTTTTTTTTTTTTAACTAATTTCCTTCTTCCCGAATGGAAAATAAATCGAAGCGACTTCTTTAATCAATCCTGTTGAAGAGAGAAGAAAGAGAAAAGAAAACCGCTTCCTTTTGTAGCAGTGGATTTGTCGTCACGGAAGCTGTCGCCTGTGCTTTTAATCTATCTATTGAATTCTCTCGATAGTGCACTAGATAGATGTTCTTCTCTTTGTCTCGCTTCAAAACAGTCGTATATTTTTTTTTTTTTAACTTTGGAAAACACTTTGGCGCGCTTGACGTGTCGAGAGACCTGATAAGCAAAGCAAATCAATCTCTCGGGTTATCGTTATGGAGTCGTCTCGTCAATTATTGAAATTAATACGGTTTACTCCTCCGTACAGATATGAGATATGTAGAAGAGAAGTGAGTGAGATAAAGAAAATGGAATTGAGTCGACGCTAAAAGAACTAGTCCACTACTAAGGAGTACGTACTCGTAGTATGGAGTTAGTCTGACGGCAGTCGTGGACTTGGTGGGGAGAGAGGAAGATGAGACAGACTTCTCATTCCATCTCCCAACCTCGTCCCATTAAAGTCATAGGAAAGAATAGCAACAAATAAATATCAGATATCTCTGTTTACTTCTATTTCGGGTAGCTATTTTTAAATAATATGTTGATAAAACAAAGTTATTATTTTTTCTAAATCATCATACAATCAAAGTGATTTAATTATTAGTACAGCTTAAGACATAATCACAATATCGTGGCATAAAGTACACGCTGACATACAGACAAAATAATCGCTGCTCGCGTTGTGGTATCATTCAACAATTGGCATCTGCATCCCATAAAGACCGACTCATCTTTCAAACCTCCAAATCCAGACTCGATATATACTTATTTGATAAAGGAAATAAAAAATGTGGCGTTTGGCACACAATCCAATGATATCCAACCTCGACACATCATAAAAACTCTTCCATCATGCAACCCTTTAGTAAGTGTCATCAACTTTGAAGCCAAGAAAAGCTTCGAGTCCATGTTCCAAAGCTTGTTTCGAACCTAGGGATGTAGGGGCTAATTCACCAGCTTCTCTATGGCTGGTCTCACCATCAGCTACCGCTGGTGCCCAAGGACCATCCACGCTATCCGTTGTGTAGATACTGGCGCTGTAAGTGCTCTCACAGCGGTCGCGAAGTTGTTTAATCGTATCAAACACATGTTGGTGCGGTTGAGCGCTCACAGGGGTTTGTATCTCTGCGTCAACGTCCGTTTGTACCGTTGATGGCGTTGATGCAGATGATGTCATGCTGCCCGCTGAGTCTCGCTGTGTTGATCGATCTGACTTCTTCTGCGACAACTTCTCTGAGGCGATAAGCTCACCGTGTGTCTCAAATCCAAATCCCTCAAACCATGTAGTCATATCTTCGGCCAAATTGCCTTCCTCTTCGTCTGCTTCTACCATTTCTTCTGGGAATAGGCCATCCAAATCCCCGTGAGCACCACCTAGAATTGCGGTTTGAAACGCCGTCCAATCAACGTCATGTTCCTCTTCTATCGTATCAGTTGTTGTTACTGAGTCGCGACTACCAGCGTCGCTCAAGACGATGGGCCCGTGACGGAAGGACGGATTAGCCATTGTAAAAGGCGTGCTTGTGAAGTAGATAGCCTCGTCTTTTACTTCGAAGACATGATTCAAACTGCGACTTCGACGGTGATCAAATGGCTTTGGGCTTCTTTTGCTGTCAGAGATCGCTCGGAAACGCTCAGGTATGGGAGGCAAAAGCGGCATGGTTGGTGCTCTTGCCACGAATCTTGCTGGATTTTTGGGGGGGACGATGGGTACTAAACTGGGCGACGATGCACCGTCGTCCTCGTCGTTGTTGTTATCTTCAATGATTGCTTCCTCTGATTCCGGTAGCAGCAGTTGCGGTATTGGTAGCCTCTCTGGTTGTTTCCTATCAACCTTTGATGGTGATTTAGGTGAAATGTCGCCGTGAATGATTTCTGGGGAAACAAGGATTGTTGAAGGGGGAGGGGGGACAGTTATTTCAAATGGTAAAGCCCTCATTTTCATGTCAGCTCTGCTCATTGGGACTGAAGACGTCGCTTTGTTAGGCCATTGGAAAGGTTCTCGGAACAATGATTCCCGCTGTTCCAAGATTGGGCCCCCAAATGGACGTGCTATGCTTGCAGAGATGTCCGACGCCGCTTTCATCCTTCTTTCTTTCCCTGTTTGCTTGGCGTCTGCCTTGACGTTGCCTTGGCCATTCCAGATGGCTTCAATGCGGGATGGTGTCATGGGCTGTTTCTCTGTCTTGATACGCTGCGCTTTGAACATTTCAGCCATATTTTCGGTCAAGGTCCACCGAGAGGACCGTGCATGTTTCCGTGATTCTATTTCAGTCGTCACTTGACTTGGCCGCCTATGTGTGGAGAAATGGAATGAACTGGCAATGGATCCTTTTCGGGTGACGATAGATTCCGATCCATTACTGCTCGTCCTGCAGCTGGAGCGACGGCCAGGAACAGTTGGTGGCGATACGGAGGTATCTGAATACACAGACGCATCCGATGAGGCCGCCTTCGTCCCTGCATCAGCTTCGTGCGCCTGATCGGCATCTTGCGAAAGCTGATTGGCTTCGGGGGCGGTGGCCGTAATGTTTGTCTGTAGTTTGTGTTCGGATTGTTGACTGTGGTGTCGCACGTCTCGTGTGGACGGGCCAGGGAAGGGTGAGGAGAATGGTTGCAGGATACTGCGGCTCCGACTAGGGCGGTGACCAAGCTGCTGACCAAGCTGCCCCTTGTTCTCAAGAACAGTACCTTCGAACAACCCTTCTTGAGGGCGCTCGGGTCGGTGTGGCGGATAGGGAATTGAAGGCGGATCTGTCAGCGCAGGCGACTCTAATGTTGTGCCCTGCTTTGCGTCGCTGTTAACAACGGATGAGAGTTTCCTGTGATGAAAAGCTGCGTCGCTTTCATAGCTGCCTCGGGAGTGGGATGTGGTAGGTGGCGTTGAGATTGCCAGCTGTGATGATGTTGACGACGAGATTGCTGATAGGCGGCGAAGGCTTTTGCTACTTCGGAGAATTGAAGAAGCTACAGAATCTTTTCTCCTGTGAGGCGAAAACCATGATCGTGACCTCTGTTGCTTCTTTTCCTTTGCTGTTTCTTCGGGTTCGGCAGAAGGCCCATCCGCCTTTTCTTTGTCACGAGAGGTAACTACATCGCCAGATTTGGCGCGTGAGTGGCCGCGAAGCAATCCTAAAGCGCCAGAATCCATTTTGGAGTCAAGCCGTTTCGTTAATTTAGTCATTTTTTTTTTTTTTCGAAGCAAACAGCTGAGCTCTGAGGCAAGGGATGTTAGGTATGTATAAATGGAAGCGCAGGAGCCAACTGCGCGCAGGGTATCAAAGAATGGCGAGCGATAATGAGAGAATAGAGTATTGATAGGCGAGTTTGATTGCACAGATGAATCCAACGTCCTACCAGACGCAGGCGATAGGAAGGGTGGAGTTGTTGGTATGCATGGTAGTATCACCACCAGATTGTCACTTCTGTGTTGGCAGTAGATGAATAGAAGACTAACGAAGCCACCATCCCCCTAAGCGTGGTTTGGTCGCAAAAAAAAAACCCCCCAAGAGAAAACAAAGAGGAATAGCGGAAAGCTTCGTTAGAGGAGGAGATCTGAGCGATTGTATCGAAAAAAAGAAAGAAATAAGAGAAACTCCGTGTAAGAGTGAGGCTTCGCGATTTGCGTGGGGAGAGTTGACTTAAAGGGCAAGTCCATTCATATCATGCCATGTCTATCATCTTTGGATCCCGGCATGCATGGGGCTGGAGGTTCTTTCCCTTGCCTTGCAACCTTGATTCTGCTAGTGCTAGTACGGAGTACTGTACTGCAACGGAGTACTACGTACAAGTACAAGTTATTTAGTATACATACTCGTAGTACTGCGTTTGTATGGGGGCTAACGGGGGCCATGAAGTAGATGGATGGAGCCAATGTACGGAGTACAGGGGCAAGCTCGAGCCACTTCGGAGGTGTTTAGCACAAAGACCAAGCCTAACCGAGTCCTCCGGCCCGCCAGACCAGTCCTAGCGAGGAAGTAGTTTTAGATTTACGTATGTACTCCGTACACTACAAGCAACACTACCTACGGAGTAATATTTTTTCCCTTTTTCCTTCTTTGCAATTTGGCTAATCAGGAAGATGTATGATGCATCTTTCAGCTGGGATTCGCGATCCACCACTGGACGAGGCCAGATTCTCGTGTTCATCGATGAAGAAGGAAGAAATCAATAGATAATAATGGTCAGATGAATCAATAGCGTCTCTTTATTTGAATTAAATTAATTTTTTATTTTTTTTTTTCCAATTTAAACGTTCAGCTTTGTTCAGCTCTTTTTTGAGTTATTTTGACCGGCTCTAACGGGATAGCCGAAAGAAAAAAAAAAAAAAAATTGGAAAATTTTAGAAAAAAAAGAAAAGAAAAGAAAGAAAAGAGGCCAACCCATTGTCCGAAGCTCGGGATGTACAGGCACAGGCCCCAACAAGAAAAAAATCATAGCCGAAAGCTTAGCCTTCCATTGGCTTTTGCCTTTTGTGCTAGAGCATATTCTGGGAGGTACAAGCGCTGCCACAGGTACCTAATATTCCGTCCGTTACCACTTCAAAAGTACGAGTACGGAGTTATTACTTGTACAGTACGGAGTACTCCGTACAATAGCAATTGGGTATGCAGAGGTGCCCCTAAGAGCTGGGCCAAGCCTTTAGAGGCATAGCGCTCTGTGCGTAAACTGCCTACAAAGGGTTACTGTGCGCATTTCAGATGCCGCATCTTCCCCACAGAGACCCCCAAAAGGCTCCAGACTCTTGTCAGCTGCTGCTACGTTGAGTCTCTCAGTGTCTGAGTCTCTGCAGGGTATCAGCATCTCGCCGAGACTCTAATATCCTCCTCTTTGGGAAGCGTCCTATCATGGGCCATATGCATCATGTTACCGTCCATCCCAGCTCTCCCAATAGTCCCCCTCCCCGCAAATATTGTTGCAGGCAAGATATTAACTAACTAGTGTTCTTTACAAGAATGCGAGAGAGCATTGAAAAAAAAAAGGCCCGTGTGAGGGGAATTACGAATCCAAGTATGGGCAGCAGTACTCGTAGTTACTCCGTACTGTACAGTGTTCTGTAGATACTGGTGACTGTTAGGCAGCAGAATAAATCGCAGGGGAGCCTTGCTATGCCTTGCTGTGCACTTTGCCCGTGCATCTGACACGGATGCAGTATTCTGCAAAAACTGTACGTAAGTAGCATTCCGCATTGACAGCACGAGTATGAAATGAACGGAGTAGTAATACCAATAAGAGATCATCTATACTCCTTACCTAACTCTGTTTTATGTGAAAAAGAAGTCTCACGGCCACTACGTACTAGGTAATTTAATAGTTGTCTGTTCCAACACATAATACTCGTACAAGCAGCAGATCCTTCATCAAGGTCACGTTCCTCGCAGACAATTTCAAAAGGTCAAGTACCTACGCACGCTTCACCGTAAGTCCTCCCTCCCTCCCTCTTTTCTGCATAGCACACCTCCACAGGTCTGCAACAATACCTACCTGTAATATCCACGGTATTATACTCGGTACAACATGTGTATCACTTGGCCAGTTTCGCCCAAAAATGCCTTTACGTGCCAAGTACGGGCCGATGACAACGACGCTTGGCCGCCCCAAAGTGCCCTCATCGCGGGGTACGTATCCACAGAGATGGAGGAATTCTGTAACTGCCAAGGTTGGTGTTTAGGGTTTCCCAAGGCTAATGGTGGTGTTTCTTTTTTTCTTGGGAGTTCAAGAACTTGGCCGTGAAAACAACACATTAGCACCTATCACTGATTTGCCTTGAGGCTCAAATAACGCAGCAGAAACAAAGTAGTACTTCTAGTCAGTAAGTAAACGTAAATGTAAATTCAAGCCTAGATCTGGGATCCTCCCCTAATACGGACCATCCCGGTTTGTTCTGAGGCTTCCCGCATTGTTACTCTGTACGTCTTGGTGGTGGCGTCCCAGCTAAGAGCGCTAAACAATAACGCTCCGTAGATGGCGCAGCCCCCGCCGATTCATTGCCTATTAATTACTCGTAGGGCACTTGATCCTCATCTGCTCTCGGTGTGTGTCCGCCACAAACACGCCCGTTATAATATCGTCTAGCTGCATCGGGCTACTTGGCAGCTCTTCTGTTGGAAATAACATACTAATACACTGACTTGAGAGCGAGACGTGCGTTGAGGGATTTGAAAAGAGACACAGATGTTCTTTTTGATACACTTACGTACAAAGTAAAATGCAAGTACTTGCCGGCTTCTGCCAACAATTGATTATCTATCGTGCTAGGCAAGCAACAAGGAAGTATTTGCCTCGTTCATAGCATGTCAACATGTTAGTAGTTCGGACTCTTCGCCACTGTACATCCCGTCAGTGCCGGAGGAACAAGTCGGAGGAATGCGTCAACGAGCAAAAAGAAGGCTGGCTGTGTATCTATCATGGCCAGCAATACTGCATTGCATCCTTCGGAAGCCAAACAGCAAAAGATCTAAAGGATTAGCGGGTCACGGCGGTACAATCGGAAAAAGAAACACTGGCTGCTTATCCTGATGCGGCAATTCGCCTGTTTAGATTCATGCAAGTACTAGTAATACCTACTCTGGTACAAGTAAGAGTAGGAGTACGGAGTAAAAGAGAGAGAGAGAGAGAGAGAGAGAGTATTTGTGGAATCAGCATGAACGACTCCCGCGAGTAATGACGGAATAATCAATGGCATGCTTTCAGCGCCCCCTGTCAGACGAATATCGAATTCAAATGCCATTCACCAGCCAGTCAGCTGAGAAACAGGCAAGGTGGTTGGGTGGGTAGGTAAGCAAGCAAACTTACAAGTATTACTCCGTTGGGTACTCCGTACGCAATATTGGGTTCCACAAAGTTGCAGAGTGCTCGCCATTCTACAAGAGTATTCAATAATATTCTATTGATCGATCCCATATGGGCTGCCTTCATGCAGAGGCCTTCCACGTAGCCTGGTCTGAGACACCTGGGACTAACGATTGAGTCACCTGTTAGTCAAAAGAACCGTTTGGCACTACTACCATACACTTCACTCATCTTCAAGCCCTACAGCGCCGCTGTTGTGCATTAAATACTTGTATCCATCTTACTCGCTGTCTACCTTTAAGTGCTATGCGTACCTAGTCATGCATACTGTACGTATGTACATTAGTAGATACCAGAGATAGTAGGTGTCATTCTCATTGTTTACCCCTCACGTCACATCAGTTACTACTCCGTATGAGCTTTTGGTTCCCACATGCACGTCTCAAGCATCGTTCTACAGAGCGAGACGGTAAGATATTCTAGATCCCGAGGCAAGCAAGCAAAGCAGAAACGCTGGGTCCGTCGCCACCACTCTAACCCCCCCCCCCCCCCCCCCTCCCCTACTCTTCGTGCTTTTCCGGGTTTGGTAGATGAGCCGAAGGTTCGATTAGGCTCAGCGGGGCCTGAATATCTTCTACGGCAAACAATTTGGAAGAGATAGATGATCCTCCCACCTGCGGGATATGTTTAAGAGGACAGGTAATGAAGTGCTTTACTTTATATTTCTATTCAATGTATAGATAGAGTAGTAGATGCAAGTCCTGGAGATATAAATACAATACTGGCTCCTTTGCACGCAGCCAGTATTTGGCTTCACAGTGGTACTTGACCGAATGAAATAATCTCAACGCTTTGGTCATCCAAAGACAGAACTATACTCGGAGGCGTACATACAGAGTGCAACTCAAGATCAAGCGTTGCTCTCATTACCTGTACTCTGGCATTATCAAAAATGCCCGTCATACCCTCTATAGTAGGTGACAACCATTAAATGGTCCCATAGCATATTACTACTACAACAGCAAAGTAACCCAACCTCCGGACAAGGTAACTATCCGAATGACAAGCAGTCTCTCACGATGACAGGTTGCATCCAGGATAAAAAATCGTCAATCAGCCTGCCACGTTAGTCCATCTCCCGCAGCCGAGAAAGGCCGGGGGGGGTTTCAATCAAAGCGGCTATATTGCTTTGGTCGGCAAAAGAAAGAAGAAAAAAAAGCACCATGTC